>CANSGD010000474.1:0-164721 GCA_947645195.1 Patellifolia procumbens
TCTTCCACAAGTGAAGGGGTGCTTCTTCTTGGAGGAGGTGCCGTCTGAAGGGCATCTAAGAAGCAAACATGTATTACCGATTCACTATGGCATCGGAATTCATCGCATTAGCTTCTTGTTGTCAAGAAGCGGAATGGCTAAGAAATGTGTTGAGCGAGGTTGACTTATGGGTCAAACCAATGTCTCCTCTAGCTATCATTGTGATAGTGCATCCACAATAGCCAAAGCGTATAGTGAAGTCTACAATAGCAAGTCTAGGCACATTGGGGTTAGACATAGCTATGTGCGTGAAATGATAAGGAATGGTTGTATAACCATTAATTTTGTTGGATCTAGTATAAACTTGGCGGATACGTTTACTAAACCGTTGTCAAGAGAATTAGTGAACAAAATGAACAAAGGGATGGGTCTTAAGCCTATTGATCAACCTTTAACTAAGGAAAACTCAATTTGATGTCTAATACAACGTTAGATCTCAAATTCAATGAGGATAGTACTTTTCTTTAAAGGTTGGAAGCACTTGTGTGATATACATCCCAAGGTTAGTGCTTGATACTGCAATGTAAAGGAGGTTGAATGTAAGTTCTTAATAAATCTTTGATAAAGTGCTCAATTGCAGGAGCATGTGCGAAAAGATTTACCTATATGAGTTAGGGGTTTGGCCGCTTCAACAAGTCTAGGCTTGACTTGGAACGCTCATGAAGGGATATGGACACCATGGCTACCTAAGGTGTCGGAGGTTTTTAAAGAACATTAGTTTTTGTGTTTATGTGTATTTGTAACTTCAATAATTTGTAGTGGTTGAATGATTCAAAGCTTAGCCTATCATCTCAATCTTAATTGTTGTTAAGTTTACATATACTAATGGAAATTCAATCGTTAGATATTTCTATGATGCATGAGCATGCTTGTTTATGATTTTGCATGAGGTAAACCGTTCAACATTACCCTACAAATGGGAGGAGGATTGTTGGAACATTTGTAAGGGTAATGAGTTTGGATAAATCACATATGGAGGAATAAAAGGAGTTGTAGGATTTAATTCCGGAAAAGAGGAGCAGCCGCGGGCCGCGAGCGTGGTCGCGAGCCACGACTTGGTTTCGCGAGTCACGACTTGGTTTCGCGAGTCGCGACTGGGCACTGTTCTGTGACGCTTCATTTAACGATTTGTCCGTTTATATCCATTGAAGGGTTTTTGCTCGGTTATGAATGGTTATTACGTTGTTAATGGCTGGCTTTATTCTCTGAATTAAGGGCCTTATTAAGGAGCCTATTAAAGGTCCTTAATGAGGGCCCCTTGCATATGTGACTATAAAAGGAGGAGGTGATCTCAATCCTTGATACAACCTTCATTGCTTGCTTAAGAATTTCTGATTAACTTTCTTAAGTGTTCTTCATAAACACATTAAACACAAGTTCTTAAGGATTCTCTTCTAAGATCATAGAATTGAATTGTTATTCCATTGTATCTCATTAGTTGTTTCGTGTAACCCGGTGATCGTAGGGGGCGAAATAAAACTAATAGAAGCGTAGTTTCCGTGCCTTGGAGTGGTGATTATCCGGTTTCCTCTTGTTCCATTGTTTATTATCTAACAAAATAAACGTCTTATATATTATTTTGGTTGGGCTACTACCATTATAAGATTTGTAACCTACTAGACTCTATGTGAAGGGTAGATCTCCATTAGTTGTTTTTCTGTTGATCGACTTTATTTTCCTTTTGCACTACCTAACTCTTAAGATATGTGCAACATTATAAGAGCCTAAGAGGATGCTTATTTGTGGATAAGGAGTATATCTTAAGGCTTGTTCAATTCACTTTAATTTTATCGAATTTAACTTATTTTTGTTGATTAATGTTGTTTTTCTCCTTTACACTATTATTTTCTAGTTAACTGAACTTATTTGCACGAAATTGAACTTATTGTTAATGATTACTTTATTATTGTCTTAAGGTAAACTAAACAGAGCCTTAAAGCTTGTTCTATTCAGCTTAAAAAAATTGAACTGAATTGAATTGTATTTTGTTTCCTGTGTTAGTCTTAACTTAAGTCCCATGAGGTCTATCTGGATACTCTTGGATATGTTGTTTAACTTGTGCTTACCTCAATCAGTTTGAGAACTTTTTTGTTATTAACTTTTGTTTTTACTATTTTTGTATATGATATTTTTTTATCATTAGTACTTATTGTTTATCTAATAGAATCACATGTTCCAAATTGCACCAACCTAAATAAAAAAAATCCGATTTTACTTAAACTACCTATATTAATAACCTAAAAAAACTTAATTTTTTGAAGATGAAAAGAACAAATCCTTATCATATAATTAGAAAAATAACTGATCAAATTTCTAACATATGTAAGCAAGTTGGTTTTGCCGTCTTGGCATAGTGATCGTTTACTTTATCTATTAAGTAACTTGATCTTGATATAATTGTCGCTTACTTTATCTTTTAACCAATTTGCCGAGAATTTAAATTCTAATCTTTGAACATAAAACGTAATCCTTACCAGTCTTTTATCTTTTTTTTATTAGGGGAGTCCTTTATCCTTATGTGGAGCGCCATAGACCAAAAAAAAACTCACTACTACCAACAGTGAATACACGACTACTACACTTTAACATAATCAAACACATGTAAGAAAATTTTGAGATTAGAGGGGATATTATCATGAAGTCAGTGGTAAGTCAGCTAGTTTGTCGTCATCATTCATTAATAAATCTAGAACAAGTCAAGGGGTCTTTTATATCTTCATCGCGACAACGTATCCGAGCCGTTCATGCACTTTGTGTCTTCATATAAATACAAGAGAGAGAGACTTGAAGCTTTTTCTTCCTTTCATTTGGTTCGAAACAAATCTAGGGTTTCCGTGCTTCACCTTTTGCTTGTTCTTCAGGTACGCATCACTCTCTTCCTACTCCAACTCTGTTTTCTCCGCTCGATTTCTCCATCATTCTTGTTATTAATCTGCGTTTTTTGATGTATTTTGTTCTTTCGTCTGTTTTTGTTGTTGAATTTTCTCTCGATTTTGTGTCGGTTGTTACGAATTGATGAAATAGGATTTAGAATTATGAAGTTTCGTCTGTTTCAATGATTTCTAGCTTTAAGACTTTGATATGCCGTATTTGATTATATATTCTTTATGAGAGAGATGGTGTGCGAACAATTTGTCGATCTAGAATCGTAGGATTCAATATTTCAAGCTAATTAAGGCAGAAAATTGAGTTTCGTGTGAGAGATTTATGTTTTCATCGATTTAAGAGGTGTAATTAGTAGATTTGAATGATTTAGTGGACTCAATTCATCTTTTTGTAGGAAAATGCCTCGTTATGGTGGTGACCGTGGTGACCGTGGTGATCGTGGGGGTCGTGACGACCGTCATGGTAGTGGTACACGTCTCTATGTTGGCCGCTTATCTTCGCGTACTAGGACTCATGACTTGGACGATCTTTTTAGTCGATATGGAAGGTAATGTAAACAAGGCTCAAGCTGTAAAGATGAAATCTCATTATTAGTTTGTGGTTGGAGATAATTATATAATTGAAAATATGAAATACCGTTGTAGTTCAGTTTAAAAGTTTTACAATTGAATACTTTAAACCACCCTTTTTTGAAATAGGGACAAAAACAAGTTACTGTTTTTATAAGGTTTTCGGTTGATCATATTTTTCTCATCAGTGGTGCTGGTTTTTTCGATGTCAATGGTGGGAATTTCCTTCCTTATGACTTGTGCTATGGCAAGTCCAGGGGGCTCTTGCAGAGGTCTTAATTCATGTTTCATGTATATTTGTTGTTTATGTAAGTATTTGTTCGAGAGTGTTGCAATCCTCCATGTGTCGCCTCGCTTAACTTGAATGTCTTGTTGAAGGTTTCTAGGCTTTTTTGCCTAGCCTGGAGGTCTATGGTGGGATGGTTGCCCTTGATGGAATTGGTGGCTATTCTTGCAATGTATAGGGGACTTTGGCGATTCTTTCTATAATTTAATGCGTGTTTTTATGGAATTGGCAACATTCTCAAAGTGGTGTTTAGTTCATCTGTGAGGGGCGAGGTATCAACCCTTCGGTAGTTTTGTCCTGATGGCCTTACTGTTTATGGCAACCATTTACGCAGAGTACGTGACGTGGATATGAAGCGTGATTATGCCTTTGTTGTATGTATTTCTTCCCCTTATCATAGCTACTTCCAGTCTAAGTGTCAGTTGTTCTAGCAGCGTGTATCGTTGATAGTTGTCTTTGTTTAATCATATATGAGCTTGTGCTGTTCTTGTGATCTTCTGATAACAGGAGTATAGTGATCCTCGTGATGCTGAAGATGCAAGATATGGCTTAAACGGTCGTGATGTTGATGGTACTCGAATCATCGTTGAGTTCGCCAAAGGGGTATGTTGCAATGGAGTTCCCTATTCACGTGTTTTGCAATATGCTAAAGACAAGATTCTTGGGCTCTTCCTCATATCAATGATATTTAACCAATCGAGCTTTTCTTATTATTACGAAAATTTATTAAACTGTGCTTATGGAAAAGGTTTTTTTTCAATCATCTATAATTAGTGTGGTCTGAATGTCAAGTTTTATATCCTTGATTCCTGCATTCTAGATCTTTCTCTGTTAGTGTCTTTCACTTTGTTGTTTCATCTTTCTTGTATCATACTGCAATTATTTTTAGCCTTCACATGATCAGGGTTTTTCCTTCACCTTAATATTTGGTGGAGACAGCTGTTACATGTTAATTCACTGTCAGTTATATATTACATCAGGGATTTAATTGCCCAATTCAGCTGGAGGAAGCATTTTGGTCAATTTATTGCATCATGCTTGTCTCACTGTCTGTTGTTATCACGCAATTGCATGCAGAGATGAAAGTTACTTATTGTTAATCCGCACTAACCAACATACATACGAGGTGCTGATGTACAAACTGTTCTTATTTCTCATGTAGGGACCACGGGGTCCAGGTGGTTCACGTGACTTCGGTGGCAGAGGACCACCCCCTGGATCAGGGAGATGTTTTAATTGTGGGATCGATGGCCATTGGGCTCGAGATTGCAAAGCAGGTGACTGGAAGAATAAATGTTACCGCTGTGGAGAACGAGGCCATATAGAAAGGAACTGTCAAAACAGTCCTAAGAAACTAAGGTCTTGAACTTTACTTTGCCTTGTTGATGTATTATATAATTTATAAGTTACTTAGTATGTTAGTTTTTATAAGTTGCCTACAGCTGGTCTGTCCTCTACAAAACCTCATAAGGTTGCCACTAAACATCAACTACGGTTGTGGGAAAGGTTGAGAGACCGTAGCATCTCAATCTTGTGATTTGGAAACCATCTGGAAACTAGTCTGTCCTCCACTACTGTTAATCAACTCCAATTGTGGGAGGGTCTAGAAACCTAAGCATCTCACCCTAACAATGCTGATTGTAATTTGGAATTCATCTTGAAAGCAGAATCTAGATAGCCTGTCTCATGCCTCACGAAGATATGCCCTCCTCCCCTCTATCCTGTTCACACTGCCAGAGGCGTAGCAACTGTATTGTCAGATAAATGGCAACCTTTTAAAAGAGTAAATTAGAATGGAAGCTCGTTACAGAGCTTTTGTTTTGGGCTCTTTATTTTTGTCACTGATAAAATAATGTTTGGCTTCTTCTAGCAGACGTGGTCGAAGTTACTCACGCTCACCATCACCCCGCAAGCGTTCACCATCGCCTCGCCGAGCCAGAAGTCGGAGTCGCAGTTTCAGTAGGAGTCGGAGCTACAGGTGAGCTAATATTATTGCATTTCCTTTTGTTGTAACGAGTTTCATCAGGCTGAAAATAAAAACACTTGCCTATAGATGCCATATGTTGATCAATACTTTCGGCTTTGTTCCTTTTGGTTTTATTCCAATTTATATAAACAATTAAGGGTGGAATATCTTTCTATACTCTTATAGGTGTATTACAAAAGGAGGGGCAGTGTAGTTTAGTCTCTTGTAGCTCTGTGATATTTTGGAAATCATTGTTAAGTCAGGGTGCTTTCGTAAGAGATCTTGAAAGTAGGCTTTGCTTGTAGTCTCTGCTTTTTCTTGCTAGAGCACTGATAATTGATGGTAGTATTTCATACTACCTCCGTTCCAAATGTATTGCAACCTTTGACATTTTGCACTATTTATACACTCTCTTTTGACCTTCTTTTGTGATTTATACATAAGGATAAATATAGTCGTGTGGGATTTTGTTAGATTCGTCTCGATATATGCTTAATTAATATCAACTTATTATAATTTTTACTTAAATAAAATTAGAGATATTAGCGTTTAAAGTAGTGCGTTGGGAGGCGTAAAACTCCCTATGTTGCAATAAATATGGAACGGAGGTAGTATAAGCTAGAACTAATATGACAAGCATGTGACACCTGACACCCAAAAAACGATCACCAGAATCTGGTGTGCTTGTATCTGTTTTGGGATTTTGTTGATTCGTGCTGAAAATGCAAACTATTCCTAATGGTTTGCCGTCCTCTATTGCAGTCAGTCTAGGTCACCACCAAAGAAAGATAGAGATGTTGAGCGCGTTGACAAGTCAAGGAGTCCTCGCCGAAGCAGGAGCCGGAGCAGAAGCCCAAAACGACAGAAAGCCTCACCTGTGTCATCAAGGAGCAGGAAGCGCTCTCCATCTGCTGATGATAGGAGTCCAGAAGGTAGAGATAGCCCCTCTGATAGGCGAGCTAATGGCTCTGATTATGGTGGTAGCCCTAGGTCAAGGAGCAGAAGCCCAATGAAAGAAGATGAAAGAGAGAGTCCCAGGAATGGAGATGCTCGAAGTCAAAGCCCCTTTGAAGAAAATGGACGAGATGGTAGTGCTAGCCCTGTTGCGAGAAGTGACAAGAATGGTAGGGAGGATGACAATGACGACTATGAGGCTTCTCCTAGAGGCAGTGAATGATTGGGAAATATTAGTTTGTTTGCAAATGATGTTGTCAACTACAAGAATATAACAATCGTCTTTTAAGTTTAGAACAATGTTGGTATTATATATAGAATTTTCTCTCTTTCAATTGTTGTGCCAGTAGTAGTTTCGGAAGGATTTTTGTGCTGTGGCTCGTATTTTAGCAAATGGCATAAGCAGTTCAAAACTTTGATGCATGTGTGCATTATAAAGGGTGAATTTGAGAAAGAGGTAATTGTAACTTCACTGAACATGTGTTAGAGTCCCGCAAGTCATCCACTTGGAATATTGTTACACGACATTTGTGGGAATGTTTCTCTAAATAATGTTGCAAGTAAAACAATGTCTAAACCAAGTTGGTCATAGTAGTCGCTTACAGTGTCGGGGCTTGACATATTCTTACCTTTTCACCCCTGGTGTCATGAAAATGGTTTGACATGAATTGTTGCTAAGATAAAGTATTTGAACTGGTGTTGGTTGGTTATTGACCTGGTCCAACTTATACAACCTTGAGTGGGGTTGTGTGCTTGAGTTATTGCATGAGTATTTGCATCGCTTTTCTTTATGCTTGTCTGGATCCAATATCCATTCCTTTAATTCAGCATGGGGATGGTAAGACCGTAAGAAGTTAAAGTTTAGGGCTGTTTATGAGAAAGAGGTTGGTTACGAGGATAGAAGTATGGATTCATGTTACCCAATTACCAAAGTTACCCAACCTCCTACTGCTGCACCTCACGTTCCATTGCCATTGCCTTTGACTTAAATTGGTTCATTTTTCGACTCATAGGGCGATGACAAATTTACTAAGTATCAAAATTCAGAAGGTGTAAGATCATGATATTTATTCCATGGCTAAAAATGTAAACGTGTATTCTACTTCTAAAATAAATCCTCAAAATTAAAATATGTAACTTTAGTCTCTTATGTTGAAACTTCAGTCTTTTATGTTTCAAACTTCAGCTTCTTATTAAAGATGACATAAAAGCTTACACTCTAAAATTGTAACTATGATATCTTATATTGAAACCTCAAAGTTTATGTTTTTGAAATTTGAGCTTCTTATATTGAAAGACGGGGGTTTAGCCATAAAAGTTTTAAAAAGTAACAAATGAAACCTTGGTCTTTTATGTTGAAACTATGTCTTTATGTTTAAAACCTTAGTACTTATTTTAAAAGATTAGGGTTTTAACCTATAAGTTCAAACTTAAATGTTGCTTTTCAAGATTCCAAATCGATTAATATTCTTTAAATTGGAATACCACTCCGGATATCCAACAAATCTGAAGCATTGATCAAGTGAATGACCTTTTTGCTTGTAATATTTGTTAATCTTGACTTGTATCTCCTAGCTTCTCTAGTATACTCCCTCCGTTTCTTTTTGTTTGTCCTACTTTTCGTTTTAGTCCGTTTCTTTTTGTTTGTCCTACTTTTTCATCTTTCCTTATATAGAAAAATTATATTACTCATTTACCCCTACTTTATCACTTTTTGGTCTCACATGTACCTTTTAATCTTCTCTCACCTACTTTAATCACCAATTTACTATAAAATAAATGAACTTGTTAATTATTGTCACCACCCACATGTCTATGACATCACTCTCCTAAGTATTTGAAGCTACAGTAAATGGGACAAACAAAAAGAAACGGAGGGAGTATATCCTTAGTTTGTAAACAATATTATTCAAAGAATAAACTTCTTTTATGGTATTTGAGCTAGTGTGTCCAGAAGGTCGTGGGTTAAACATCTCATCTATCCCTCCTTTCGAAGTGGAATATTTAGTGTTAGGTATGCGAAGGGCTCTTGTATCAGAGGGCACGAGAGAGTATAAAACTATTCATGGGCGTTCAACCATCAGCTTAAACTTTTGGTTGAAATGATTTCTAGCAGTATAAATAGGTTTAGTTACGGTTCCATCCAAGATTTAAGTTTGTTTCGATCAAGGCCATTTTCACACCTCTGCTCCAATTTACAAAATTATTGCGTTTTTTAATGCTAGGTTTAGTATATATAGGTTTAATCGCGTTTTTTAATTCGTAAAAAAAAATCGCTTCATTTTTAATCTAAAGTGCTGAAAAAGCTGGATGCTCATCAACTAAAAACAACTTGATTCAAGAAACACACACATCTAGATATCATCATTAGTAAAATGCCAAATTAAATTTATTATAGTTGATAAGCAATGATGAATTTCTACCATAATTGCTTCTTTAAAATGTTAACAAACAACTGTCAATTTCACAATTGTAGTAAGTAGTTACTAAATGATAAGCATTTTAGACATATAATATCCCGAACTCTCAACCTTTTAATAAATTTTATTAACGTTGGTGCGTCTTAAAATTTTCTCAAAATTTAATATTGAAAGGAAGACAAAATTAGTGTCAATTAAATAATATAAATACCCTAATATTTTAAAATTTATTATACTCAAAATATCGAAGTAAACCTTACTATACAAAATAACTTTAGTCTATGTTATATATTAATCTCTAAATTGAAATGGTAATTAAGTGGTTGTTTGGTTGACATGAGAAATCATGTGAAATGAAAATTCCTAGGAATTGGAAATATGGTGAGTTGTTTGGTTGACAACAAAGTAGCAAAATGGAGGAATTAGAAATTCCTAGGAATTTTGAGTTCCCACAAAATGGAGGAAATTACTTACCTTGGTCCCCCTACGTAAGTAGAAATTCCCATGGAAATTTAATTCCCCCATTGTCAACCAAACAATTCAATCAAATTCCCATGAATTTGATGTAGGTATTTATTTCCTATGAATTGCAATTTCATGGGAATTTTGACTTCCCATGTATACTAAACGACCACTAAGTATATAAGTCTATGGAAATAAAACAGGTACTATATAACAATCAAGATATTTGGGCAAGATGGAAGAAAGTCCTATGCCCATTCTTATCCATGTTTCACACCCAATAACAAGTCATTGAAATAACTTAATAAGAAAAAAAGGAAGAGAAGGAAAGATGAGAACCAAAAGCCAGCACGCAGCACGGCAACTAGGGGTGTTCACAAATATCCGATCCGATTGATCCGATCCGCGATCCGGTCGATCCGATCCGAAAATTCGGATATCCGATCCGAAATATAGAGTTTCGGATAATTCGGATCGGATTCGGATCACCCTTTTGGCTTTTTCGGATATCCGAAAAATCCGAATTATCCGAAAAATGTTTAAAAAATCGGATATTTTTGGATAATTATCCGATCCGAAATATCCGACCCGATTCGAAATATCCGTAAAATTTTCCATTAAATAATTTTGATTTTAAACTTTTTTCCCCCATAAAAATCGGATCGGATAATCCGGGTATTCGATCCGAAATTTTGAATATCCGAAAAAATGGGTATCCGAAATTTTCGGATCGCACTTCTCCCAATCCGAAAATTTCGAATCGGATAATCCGAAATGAACACCCCTACGCAACAACTTGCAAATAGAACCAAAAAGAGGATTCTTTTCCATCTTCTACTTCACGCCATTATTTACACTTAACATTGAAAATCAATATAAAAAAAATAAAAAAAATAAAAAAATAAAAATGAATGATCAGCCAAGGCTCCAACTCATCTTCCTCCTGTAACAATGGCTACCAACTCTGAGACAATATCTTCAACCAAAATCCCAAATTTAGGGAGGAACACAAGATAAAATAGATTAAAAGTTGTGGTTCTAGTTCAATTCATCCATGTCTAATTCTTCTACAAGCTTCCACACCCTTCTATAAATACCAAGAGTTCAGTATTTCCCCAAGCAACTCTCCACTAAGTTTGGTATATTTTCTCAAACAATTCAACTCAAACGCTTGAAGTTCTTCCTCTTTTTTTTTTTTTATAAAGCTTGTTGTCCTAACGCCACCCACCCTCCATCCCTGCCACGCAACCGACCAATCTGAACTCCAGCCACCACCCAGAACTGCCTAACCACCACACGCATCAGCTTGGCAGCGCAGCAGCTTGCTTCCCCTCTGTCTCGCCACCCTTCCTTCCTCCCCTGTTTCGGCCCAATGCAACCACTAAAGCACCCCATTTTCCGGCGACAACAACCACCCATTGAGCCCCGCACACAGTATCTAGTTTTAGTTCTCAGTACGACCAGCATCCCCTACCCTTGTCGTTCATGTAACAGTAGGTACACACTTCTCTCTTTTAATGGGCTTAATCAAAGTAATTAACTTTGACCTTTAAATGATATCGTTAATGTTTGTTTAATGCTTACTGTCCAATATTTTATATGGTGCAAATGATAAATTGGTATAGTATAAAACAATTTAGATTGTAAATCCTAAACTCCAATATGTTAGAAGGTCTTCTTATTAAATTAGTATACGTGAATCTTGAAATATAGTATGTCTTGTTGTCATTGACAATTTAATTAATTGGATAACTAACTAAGTAATATGTGTAAATAACCCATGCTAAAAGTAATGTTGTACTGTTGATATATCTATTATACCACTAACTAGCATACATTAGATACCCTACATACCATAATTGTGAAATAAATCTTAATTAATGAAAATTAGTATTTACATGATTTTATGCGCATAAACTATTGTCTAACTATGTCCCTAATAACCTAATAATGAGCCTACAGCGTAATATGCTAATGCCATCATAGAACCAAAGTTAGTTAAATATTTAACTCGTTAAATAGTAAAGTAAACGAGTAAATTAAGAGAGAGAACAAGCGATACTTTTAATAACTTAAATAATAGTCCTTTCGAATCGGGTATTACATAATTAAGATAGTAATTAATATGGAACATAACCTCAACTTGTGATATAATCATAATGAAAGTTTTACGGTACAAATTTACTCTTACCACGATTCAAAATAATACCTTAACTTATACGACCTATAACTGGTATAAACAAACAAGCATATACTCTAAATGTTTTATTGAACACTTATAAAGTCTTAGTTATTATAAGTCTTAAAAGTCTAAATGATATGATAAATAAACGTATCAATAACCTCGTTACTAAATTTTTGGCTAGATTAAAAGGAACGAATATTACAGCCTCCCCCAACTAACAAATACATTTAAGCAAGACTCGAGGTAACGTCTATTGCTAACACCCGTATTCCCCTTTGTAAAGTTGTTTTATATGATTTCTTATGAAGTTTATGTTATCAATTTCTTTTATGGAGTGCGGGATTTAAAATGTTTTGCTATGAAATCGATATTGATGACGTAAAGTGACTTTCTGAATTATCCGACGATTGAAAAGTATGATTATGCTATGATGTTATGAAAGCTTATTTCTACGATGATTTTAAGATGTTTATGAAAGACACCTAAAAGCAACGAAACATGATAATTAAAAGTGAAAGATGGTTCTTGGCAGTATCCCGTTATGTTATGCCTGGGTCGTGCACGTACCTCCCGGCGGGTTGTCACCTCCCGTTGAGGGAGCTTATGCTCTCGGGTGATACCGCATGGGCACCACCTCCCCCTATAATGAAATGTTCTTGGGTGGTTGCCTCCCGTTTATTATTATTATGATGATATTACATTTGGGGAGACGTCCCTTCTGTTGTACTCGCCAAGATACCAAATTGAAAGATATATGTTAACGAGCATGATAAGGAAGTTATTGTCAGATGATAGTTAGTATGTTTTCTTTTACTAAGTTACATGTTTTCAAATTCTTTTCATGTCATTCCCTCCAACCTGTTTGCAAATAAAATGAATTTAAAATAGGGAAATTTGTCAAAAAGGACCTTAAAAAAAAATTTTGTAAGAAGGGACCTTAAAAAAAAAAAGGCTTTTAAAGGCCAAAAACAAAAAAAGTTTGTCAGGAGGGACCTTATTTGCTAATTAACACCTAATTAAATACTAATTATTTATTAAATATAATTAAACAAAATTAATATCTAATCAATATCGGATATATGCATGTATCCATCGGCTCACTTTTTTGACAGTACATTTCATGAAAATGGTTGTACATTTCATGAAAATGGCAGTACATTTATTGAGAAACGTAGTATATAAAAATTGATATTTTCACAGCTATATAACTATATAGTTTGTATTTGACATTTTCATTAAAAAATGTACTACCATATATATTAGAATATACTACCATACATAAGAAATGTACTGCCAAAAAAGTGAGGCGATCGATATATGCATATATCCGATATTGATTAGGCAACCCTGATTGTGGAAAGAGGAGAGAGATGGGGGTGATGGTCTGCTGGTGGTGGGTATGGCAGAGGAGAGAGGGGGGAAAATTTTATTAGGTATAATTTTATTTAATTATATTTAATATATAATTAGTGTTTAATTAGGTGTTAATTAGCAGATAAGGTCCCTCCTCACAAACTTTTTTTTGTTTTTGGCCTTTAAAAGCCATTTTTTTTTAAGGTCCCTTCTCACAAAATGTTTTTTTTAAAGGTCCTTTTTGGCAAATTTCTCTTTAAAATATAATGAATTTACAATGTTAGGGTAGTCGTTACTGAGCCTCGGCTCATGACATTTTGTTTTTCTGTTTTTAGGTACTGATGGGGAAGATGGCATGGCGTAGCAGTGAGGATTAATTATTAACTAAGCTAAGCAAATATAGTGGTTATGTAATTTGAACCTATGAACTTTAGATTATAACTACTTTATCTAAATCATGTTAGTTTTATGTATGAAAGATATTATATGTTTAGCTTAATGAAATTATGTTGCCTTGTATTTTCCAAATGGAAAGTACGACAGTAACGCACCGACTATCTAGGTTTTTCCGTTGCTAATTATGAATTAAATTAACTTAATAATTGTAATTAGAAGTCGAGCGTTACAAATTATCTTTGGATACATATAAATGGGTTTGTGGATCGCGTTTGTATCTAGCATTTGTAAACTCGGACCGTGACTTGCCTCATGCTCTTTAGGGTCCAGATCAATCAGATTTAAAAAGTTGGACCTAAACTCTTATAGATAGGTCGGATCTAGAAACATGAGTGTCAGATCCAACATCCCCATCTCTAAATTCATAAAGCACCATAATAAAAAGTTAAAAACCTTGCTCCATAACAAAGGATAGATGGTGGTCCTGGGAGCAGTATGACTACATGAGCATGATGCTTCTGCCCATGTCATCATATACATCAGCATGATGCTCTACTGTAAGCATGTAACACAAATAAATTTTTTGAAATTTTAAGAACTAATTGGCGTCACTAAAGTTAAATTTTTTCACTAACCTTACGCTAATGTTCATTCTCGATATTGAACATGTTCAATTAAAAATACCATATATACATCATAAAATAAACTCAATTTTTTTATTAAAAAAGGTTCACAATAACTTGACATATGTTCTTTTATATAGCGTTTTTGTTCATTATTGTTAAATATGTTCATTTATTGATTTCAAATGTTCATTGTAAATTCAACTCAATTCCCAATTAACTTTGACATATTCTTTTTACATAAATCTAATATTTATTCACAATAAACATTTGATATCAATATATGAACATATTGAATAACCAAAATGAACATTTGTATTATGTAAGAATATATGTCAAAGTTATTTGAAAGTAAAACGATATCAAAAGTTATTTTGAAATTGAGTACGATGTTACAATGAACATTTGATATCAATAAATGAATATCTTAAATAACCATAATGAGCAATAAATTTATATAAAAGAACACATGTCAAAGTTAGTTGGAGCAAAAACTTCTTTGAAATTGAGTGTGATTTTACAATAAACATTTGAATCAATAAATGAGCATATTTAATAAACAAATTTAATAACCATAGTGAACATTAAAGTTATATAAAAGAACATATGCCAAAGTTAATTGGAAGATTTGGAGGGAAAAATTTTAGTAAAAAAAATTCAAAATGTCAAATAATGGAGTAGAGAGAAGAAATTGACCCCATAATGTTAATTGAAGATAAATTAATGTTCATTTCGTATTTTATATATTAAGATGTTTGAAATTTGTTTTTGGGTACATTGAAAAAAACCTAATATACATGGGGAGCACGATGCGCATCCTGTTCTCGGTAGTAGAATCTAATTTGCGGCTCAATAAGGAGTAAAAAGGGTCGAAGCCCCCCTAAATAGGGGTTTAAATCGGTCTCGGACCGGAGCACACCGGACCGGACATGGAAATGGAGACCGAAGACCGAACCAAATGGAAATCATTGGGACCGGAGCAGACTGGACCGGGATCGAAATTTGTGGAAAATGGAGACTGAAGACCAGACCGGATGGAAATCATAGGAACCGGACCAAAACCAGACCGGTTAGACCGAAAATTCGTTTTAGTTGTTTTATTTTCCTATAACAATTATATACTTCCATAAACCATTCAAAATTCACAATTACTTTAAATAAAAATTTGTTTTATAGTTTCAAGTTTAACAATTTGGAAGTATGTTAGAAGACCTATAATGTAAAATTCTAGATTGACTTTCATGTTTCAATTTTAAAAAAAAGTCTTACCGGTCTCGATTGAAAAAGTTCGGGTTTAGACTGGACTGGACCGAAGACCTGATTTTAAAAATTTACGGACTAAAGACCGGACCGGAAGAAGACCGGTACGATCTCGATGTGAACCAAACCGGTCCGGTCTGATCGAGCCATTTTTCCGGTGTAAACCGAAAGTTGAACACCCCTACCTATAAAGGAGATGTAGCCCGATCCTATAATGCTATGTTTTTTTGATGTTTGCACCCAATTCATCCTTTGGATTACATCAGAATCGAAACCAAATTCAAAATGGTTAGCTTCTATTCCTCTCCAAGAGTGTTGCGGGCATTCGAACACGAGTCCGTTAACACTTTACTTGGTTCCTATAATGCTATGTTGAATAACCGCCTCTATCTGAATCTGATATCAACCCGCAATTAAATTTCTTTTGGCATCCACATCTCTTCTCCCTCTTTAGCGTTCTGCTACGTCTCTACCAGACCCCAACTTTCCTCTCGTCAGGGACAACAACTTGTACAACTTTCTATCTCAAGAGGTTCCCTCTCCCTCATTTATTAATTTTATTCGTATTTTATGATGTGATATAATTGTTGCTATCAATTCTTTGTTGAATTCTTTAATTAATTGTTTACTTGCTGGTATCACAATCGTGGTTTAATTAATTAAGTTTATCGAATTGGTGGTGTTTGTTTAATTAGGTTGAAGTTGATGATTTACATATGGCCATGTCTTCATTGAGTACCACTTCTTCTGGTGTTTCCTCAGTGCTATTACCGCCAGGTATCTGAATTTCTTTGTTTTTATGCCTAACTTCAATAAAGCTGTTACCTTGTTCGTTGCTTGAGTGGGTCTTCATCTGTTTAACTTGTTGGATAAGATTGTACTTTTTTGGAGCTCTGGTGAAGCTGCTTAGCTAATAAGGTTAACTGTGTCGTTACTACGTTGATTGAGATTATTTTTGCAGTGTATGCCTATTATCAATTATGTACTATTTGATATGTGAATCTTTAGTTGCATTGGCTTTGTATGTATGCGTTCGAAGATAGTCTATCATACTTCATCTGTATCAAATCAGATGCTACACTTTTGTTTTTGGCAGACTCCAATGCATTTTTTTTGATGTGATTGAGATAGAGGGGAAAAACCTATGTGGTAGGAGAGAGGTAGAGAGAACGACAAGCCAAATAAAGAACTGTAGTATCTAATAAGAAATTTTCTTATTTGGAAAGTGTAGCAACTAAAAAAACGGAGGAAGTACATGTTTTGAGGTTGCTGGAGAGGATCGCCTCTCCAGATACTTTGAGGTGGGAATGTTTGTTAATTCACTTTATGGTGTTCCATGTGATCTTGGTTGAGAAATTAAGTCTTTTACATTACATATTGGAAACATTTACTATAATAATCTGAATTTTATGCCTAAAGAGAAGTCCTCTTAACAATAAGTTGAGTTATCCTTGGATGATTTTGGTATAATCGAAACAAGAAGGGATGTCTGGAACATGAAGAAATAGGTCTAGCAACTCAACTCATCATGCATTCATGCCGCATGTCACAACGTTATTGGCTCCATCTTTGATTTCTTTTATGAGAAAAATTTGTAGCTCTTTGTCGCCTCCCTTCTCTGCTACTCGCTACTTCCACCTTTGCCACCATCCTCCCTTTCCCTGCAGCCATTTATCCCAACCTAGCCACCTTCCTCTCTCAAACCTTAAACAACACCACTCTTCCCACCCTTTTTCTCTCTTTTCCTGCAAAGCCAACCCCCTCCTAACTCTTCTCAGACCCCTTTATCTCTTATCTTTTTCGGCATTGCCTTGACTTCCGGCATTGTGGCAAATCTAGCTTTTTCTTTAGGGTAATATAAAATCAGAAAGATTGGAGCAGGAACAGAGAAAGGTTCAACTGATAAGGGGAAAAAGAAGGGAATGACCATTGGTAAAAAGAGATAGAATATGTAGGGGTGGTGGGGGAGGTTAATGAGGAAGCTAAGAGGAGAATGTAGGTGGGGTTAGCGGAGTCTGAGGAGGCAACAGGTGGCCTTAAGGTGAGGAACAAGGGTTGATTCAAGTGGGGTCGAGTGCCACTGACGGTCAGGGCACAAGATGAGTGGACGGATTTTTTTTTTTTGGGGAGGGGGGGGGGTGGGGTTGACCTTGTTGGTAGAGAAGGGAGGTAGGTCACATTAGAATACAAATTTGTAAAAAACGACTGACTATATTCGCACGTTACCTGTTGATTGGGATCATTTTAGGAGGATACCCAACATAGTTTGGATTATACTAGAATAATCCAGAGTTATTATTTTCAAGAGAATAGACATGGTTAGGACCACTCATGTAGTAACTTTTTTAGAATAAAATTTTAGAGATTTTACAAGTTATGGTGTGTTATTTCTCACCAAGATAGCTTGTTGGCTTCTTGTTATATGGTTGCTAATGCGCACTACATTCTTGAACAGTGAGGTTTGAACTTCCAAGGAAAGGCCAGTCAAAGCATTATAACCATGGAATAGCAGGGCTTGGCAGGCAATTATGTTTGAATCGTGAAAAACAGCTAGTGAGGCTTGCTAAACTATCTTTATGTGTGAGTCACACCCACAGGTTAACTCCCACAACCAGAGTGCGTCCTGCTTCTGTGGTGTGCTCAGCTGCTTTGGTAAGACTGTGGGTCGCTTCTTAGCTTATCTAAATCTTTTGGTTTCTTGTGCAATCACTGTGACTAGTTTGGATTTAACTATAGGAAAATTTGTGAAAAACCATTACAAATTTACACTTTTTGAAAAAAAACTACCAATTACTTTTTTTTTTGAATTTAACTATACTATAACTTTGCAAAATTTTGTGAAGCTCCGTCAAAAACCCTAACCCAAGTTCACCACCACACAGAAAACTTAACATTATCTGTTAGAAGGTGGTGCTTCACAAAATTTTGCAAAGTTATAGTAATTAAATTGAAAGAAAAAAGTAATTGTTTTTTTTTTTTTCAAAAAGTGTAAACTTTATAGTAGTTTTTCACAATTTTTCCCTTAACTATATGATGATTTTATTTTAGCCATGAGTGAATTGCAGAAAAGTTTTCTCGTACAATAGTACGTGATATATTTATAACATTCCCTCCGTTCCTAAATTAAAGGTCGTTTTTTTAGTCCCATTCCAATGTAATGGGTTATTTTCTATATTTAACAGGTAAATTTATAATCTTCCGTGTACTTTTAGTGATAACATCGACTTGGATCTCTAAGAATTCTACAAGGTGTATGGTCATAGCATAGTTATAGTGGCATGTTATCTCAATTTCTTTAATATAACCCCTAATCAAATATGGCCAATTCTCTAGGAACGGAGGGAGTAATACATATTATAAACTACTATACCCAATTTTCGGAATGGACCCTGTCATCCAAAGGTGTCTAAAGGACAGGCTAGACAGAACAGGGCAATGTCACAGAAGTTGATTCCCCGTTGCTGGGGGACAGAAGACATCTGGTGATGATGGGTGCTTAGATTTATTGCGTGTATACATAATCAGTGAAATGTCAATTTCTCTCAAATTGTGTTTGTCAGATAGGTGGTATTTTCCATGAGATCGACTTGATGACTTCCATTATGTTGTGGATCTCTCTCTTTTTCTTGCTTTGATGTGCAGCTCTAGAAGGGTGTTGGTATGGAACTCAAATTTGGATGCTTGGTCCAGTCGTGTAGTTACGAAAAACGCATCGTTTTTGTGTATCATGGTGGAAGCAATCCTTTTTATGATTTTATCTAATGATGTGTTTTTAGTTGCATGATCCATGATTAGGAAGGATCTATATTATTAGATGTGACAGAGTCAAACACTATGAACTTGCGAGAAAAGGTGAGTGAACCAAAGTAGTACATGGAACAGCTTCCTTGTCTAGACTGTTGCTACAATCTCTGGAAAACAGTAATACTTGCTGTGCCTTGATCCCCCCAGCTGACATTTGAGGGTGCAGTTACAATTTGTCCATTGATTGGTTGAGAGATAGAATTGTGTAGAGTGTGAAAGTGCTGATGTTTGATTTAGGTCAAGAATTGGGATAAGGATCTTTTTCAGAGTATGTAAGGACCACCAATATGTGAACAAAGTCAGGCCTTTGTGAAAGCCATACTGGACAATCTTTGTGGTATGAGCACGTAAAACCATCTTATGTTGATGTCACAGAAGATCTTTGCAGTCTTAGCACTGTGGATTCCCTCTGAAACGTGAAGGGTGTGCCTAAATTTTGAAGAGAACTCTAGCCAAATCAAACTGAAGAGAAACTTGAGGTGAGGTAGGGGGCAGCGGGTTCAGAAGAAGGCGAACGTTTAATGCCCTAGTACAATAGGCCAGTTCAAGGTTGTGTGCTTCAGCAGTATGCCAGTATCTCATGTTCAACATCACACTCAAGTCTTAAACTAGAGTTTCAGCGTTTGCCTTGCTTCTCGAGACTTGTTTAAAAGGACTATGAAACAATAGTTACTCGCTTATCTTATATGATCTACATAATAGTTACTTGCTTATCTTATATGATCTACCTGCATGCAGCACGCTAGATAAGATTTTTGGTATTTTGCATTTGTAGAATGCAAGATGTGGAGCGGAAGGACAGACTCAAACAGTAGAGAAGCCCGTTTCTGTAATATCACATGCGCCTGGTAAGTTTGTT
Source organism: Patellifolia procumbens (assembly GCA_947645195.1). Lineage (NCBI taxonomy): Eukaryota > Viridiplantae > Streptophyta > Magnoliopsida > Caryophyllales > Amaranthaceae > Patellifolia > Patellifolia procumbens. Next base: position 20,063 of record CANSGD010000474.1, read on the forward strand.
TATTAAAGCAGAGCTGGGATAGTAGTTCTTGAAATCGCAATCTTTTTCTTGCTGTGTTTCAGCTAAAGTCAATGGACGGAGTGGTAGACAAATATGAGCTCATTGAAAATCTAGTTATGTGGTCACATTGGTCTAGACAAGGAGAAATTGATTATTTTGTGGTTCATGAATTTGCACGTGATATCTTAAACCAGTAGTCTCTAGAAAATGTAATCATGGTTTGAAGCTTTCAAATGTGGAAACTTTACATCTTCAAGTATAGTTTATCTTGGCAGAAACTCGGAAGAAAGATTTTCCTTGCAAAAAAGACGAGAGGAAATGCATATTTTCTGGATTGTCTTTGTGCCATTGATTCATGCTCAAATTTGTGTACAGGTAAAGAGAAATCGCCACAACTTGATGATGGTGGAACCGGATTCCCACCACGTGATGATGATGGTGGAGGTGGTGGCGGTGGTGGCGGAGGTGGAAATTGGAGGGGTGGGTTTTTCTTTTTCGGTTTTCTCGCATTCCTTGGATTTTTGAAAGACCAAGAGAGCGAAGGTCCCTATCAAAATTCTAGAAGGAGATGAGTGGTTGAACTTAATACAAGTCTTTTTTTAGATTTTGAGTTGTCTTGTAACATTATATTCATTACATGAATCACCTTTTATGTGTCTAGTTACTGCGGTTTTCTCCTATGTGGTGGTTTATTGATATGTAACTTTCCGAGCAACAAAAATTGTTCTCGAGTTTCTTGATGCATGACAGGCTTGTGTTAGTCACAAAAGATTTCGGACTTACGACAATAATGGAGTGGTAAATTGGTAATAGATGAATGAAGCTCTGTGATTTTGTGAGGATTAAAAGAGTAAATTGAGAGATATTGTATGCCATCTCACACATATGAGTTCATATGTTTGATGTCAAGCTATCCATGTTTCACAAAACCAATTTCAACAAGGTATTGGGTTACTAATAGCCTGAGTATGATGCTCATAGGAGTTGTGCTAGGTTGGGTTGGAAATACTGTGTTTGGCATATAAGAAGGGAAAGAAAGGGGGAGGGAGAGAGGGGGAAGGGGAGGGAAGAGAAAGGGAAGGAAGATGTATGTTTTATTTTTTCTCTAAATCTTTCCATTTTTAGAGGGATTAATTTTATTACAGAAGGAGGAAAAATGGTTCCTCTCCCTCCCCTTCCCTTCCCCCAAACTATTTGTCTATATCTATATAATAAATATATAAAACAAAATCGTTTTTGGCACATGTCGCCCCCCAAACCATTTGGTTGATTAGAACACCATATGCTAAAGCCATATTCATTTTGTCTACGTGTTGTCACCATCTTCAATGAGATTTTTTTATAATAGCAAATTCTGTCTAAGGAAAAATACAACACTCAAAACATTATACGTCCATATCCTACAAGTTTCCATCAATGAGGTCGTTGCTATATCTATACTTGAGAAATCATATAAATATATACCAAATAATATACGAATAATCTTCTACTTCCCCAAGTTGTCTTCTATAAAACAAATCTTCTATGCGAAGTTCTATGGGCGAGATATTAGTTATCAAATATTGCCAGTGCCACTATAATGATTTTTCATTTTTGTTATGGTATTCTTTTAGACAATAAATGTTAAGATTTAAAAAATATCATCCTTGATAAGAATCTCTTTTACTTTGGTTAATCGTTCGTTCTTTTCAACTTATTTTCAGTCCTTATAAGTTCAGATTAGTTAAGATAAGTTCAGATAAGTTCATATAAGGTCTAATAAGATTTTATCTAATAAGATCAAATAAGGCCGAATAAGGTCGAATAAGGTTTAATAAGGTCAAATAGGGTCTAATGAGGTCTAATAAGTTTAATTCAATTCAGTTCAATTCAGATAAGTTGATATAAGCAAAAATAAGTTGAAAATAACAGATTTTGTTTTATTATCTACTTTGGAATAGAAGCAAACTGCCTAAGAGCCTATTTTCTTCATCTTATTTTCAGTTTAGTTTAGCTTAGCCCAGTGCAGTTTAGTTTAGTTTAGTCCAGTGCAGTTCAGTTCAGCTCCAATTTGTTTTCTTCAGTTCAGCTCTAATCATTGCAGTTCATTCATTATTTAACCACTTTGTTAAATTTATTATTGTTTTTAGTTTAATTTATTTTACTCATTATTATTATTATTATTATTATTATTATTATTATTATTATTATTATTATTATTATTATTATTTCTTTATTACTACCTCCGTTTTTTTAGTTGCAATGGTTTCCTAAAACGGAATTTTCCCAAAGGTTGCAATGTTTCTATTTCTTTCCATTTTTAGTAAAAAAAACCCTATAAAATTACTATTTTACCCTTACTAACTATAATTAACATTACTTAATCTTACTTCATTCAACCTAATTACCCCCACTAAATTAACCTAACCTAACCCCCCCCCCACCCCCACCATTTCTCTACCATCTTCACCTCTGCTTTCCTTCTCTCAACCTTCATCTCCCCTTCTCTCAACCAAATACCACCACACAACTCACCACCGCCACCACCTACACCGTTGTCCCCACCTCCGGCGAGTCCAGAATCACCCAACCCCACCTTCGGCGAGCCCAGATCCACTCGACCCCACCTCCGGTGAGCCCAGAACCACCCAACCCCACCTCCGGCGAGCCCGAATCCACCCGACGCCACGTTGCCCACGAATCTAGCCCAGAAACACACGAATCTAGCCCCGACAAGCCCAGAAACACACGAATCTAACCAAAGAGATCGAGAAGCTCCTTTTTGAGCTTATCAATGGTGTTCCATACTTTTGATGCCATTTTTGATGTGTTTGATTATGAAAATCGAAAACCCATTTCTCAGATTGAAAATATGGCTTTTTTTTGGGGAAATTTGAGCAAGATTTGGAGAATTATTAGGAAGATCTGTTAGGGTTTAAGGTGTCATTAAGGTTCCCATTTCTGTTCATCTTTGTTTTGTTTTTGTTTTGTTAAATTTCTTGTTTGCTTTGTTTTTGTTTTGTTAAATTTCTTGTTTGCTTTGTCATTGATGTTTTTGCTTCCATTCATTGTTATTTTTGTTTTTTTTTGGTTGATTTGGTGGTTGCAATGAAGGTGGTTGGTTCTGGTGGGGTGGTGTTCTGGTGGCGATTCTTGTGGCGGTTCTGGTGGGGTGGTGTTTTGGTGGCAGTTCTGGGTGGCGGTTGTGGTGGGGCGGTGTTTTCGTGGCAGTGAAGGTGGTGGGTGATGGTAGGGTGGTGTTCTGGTGGCAAGGAAGGTGATGGGTGATGGTGTTCTTCAAACTTAATTACATAGCAATGGTCCCCACTCCCCTTAATTATATACCCAAATATTTACCTAATACCACATTAAAAATTTTGCATTGGTTTCCGCTTTTTTTAGAAACATTGCAACTAAATAAAAACGGAGGTAGTATTATTATTTATTATTAATAATATTATTACTACTACTACTACTATTAGTATTATTATCATTATTTATTATTATTACTATAATTACTAGGGTCAAATATGGCATTCAGTGTTTTCTGGGTAGAACTGGGCCACGAGTTCTTTCTTGAACTCCTCCCATGTGTCTATCTTGGCCGTCTAGGCCTCAATATCAGCGTACCTAGTGTGCCACCACAACTTAGCATCGTCGACCAAGTAACGCAGTATTTGCTTGGAGGTTGTCATCCAGTTGACAGATTCAGAAGTATTGATTCATGTCAAAAGTGAAGTTGTGAACTTCCTTCGAATCTCTAGGCCCACCATAGTTTATGGGTTTGGGCGGCTTGGTCCTCGTCGCACCAACATTCCCATGTTCTTGATCAACGGCTCGAAACAATCTTTTATGTTGTGGAGGGCACTAAGCTCTTCACGAACCGCTAGTTTCTCTACTAGCATTGTTTCTCTTTCATGCAACAGGTCGGCTACCGTTTGTTCCAACCAAAAGAGTATCTCCTCCCGGTATATAATGTTTCATCTGATACCAACTGTCATGGTCCGAGATTTTAGACGCTCGGGACGTGCAGCACACTCTTGCCTATATGGGGGCAAAGGCGTGAGCCTTCTGCGTAAAGGGCCAATGGGGCTCGTGGGTGCACGAGCAACAATGTAATTGAAGGACACTCTTGCCTATTGGCGACAAGAGCGAAGAGACGAGGGTCGAACGGGACGCTCGTATGCGCTAGCCGGGCACGAGCGGGGCCAACGACGGGAGTTCTTATTTCACGAGATTTGGAGGGACGCTTAAATATATGAGGCGAGTCACTAAATAAGGTGGCCTAAACAACAACAATGTTTAAAGCAAGCATACAACTCATAGGTTGCCTTAGTAGTGTATAAACATTTCATTCATCATATCTCCCTAAAGAGGCTTAAATGTGAGATATTAAATATTTCCAGTGAATACTGGTTTTGCAGTAACTTAATAATGAAACTTGAAACCTATACAAGAGTATTAAAACATAAAGTAAAGTACTATAACACATCAAATAAGGAAAATACAAGTAAAGGAAGGTTGGATTCTAACACCAAGGTCGTTACCAAGGACCTCCACGTGCAAAATGAAGTTATATTAATCATCCTACGGTGAGGTGTAGGTTGCTAATAGTCAGTGTTTTACTTGTAGAAGCCCTAATCACATGGAAAGAAATTATGTTGTGGCAAAAGCTTGAATGAATAATGTGGGACCCACACCTAATCATTATGTTCCAAGAACTAATGCTCCTAGACCTCAAAGAGGACCTAATCACCGAAAAAACCCAATTCCATTTCGTGTATTTGTCGTGGGTTCACTAAAGGCGGAAAAATTAAGCAATGTTGTCAACTTGTCACTGTTAATGTCTTTATAAATTATGTTCCCCGTGCATGTTTTATTTGATACCAAAGCATCCCATTCATTTATATTTAGTTCTACGTCTAAAAAGTTAAATTTCAATTAAGCCTTATAAATAAAATATGAAATTTTGTATTAGTCTTCCCATTGGAAATATTGTTCCATGTCAATCCATGCATAAAGATTGTCCACTAGTGATTTGGGGTCATGTATTTCCCGCTGACTTGATTTTGTTTGATCTTAAAGGATTTGATAATATGAGGGCATGAAACATCAAGCTATTGTGGACTGCCAAAAACTAGTAACATTAGTGAATTCCGAAGGGAATTGGTAAGCTTCCAAAATAATTGGGGAGGACAAATTAGAATAATTTTATTCCTAATCACAAAAATTATTATGACAAGGTTGTGAAGGATACCTTTGTGACATTAATTGTAATCATGAGCCTGAATCTAATATATCTGACATTCCTATAGTTAATAAATTCTTTGATGTTTTTCTTGAAGCGATAACAAGAATGCCCACACAAAGAGAAATAGATTTCACAATATATTTGATCCCAAAATGTTCACCTATTTCTATAATCAGTTATAGAATGACTCTTGCCAAATTGAAAGAATTAAAGATAGCCCTCGATAAATTACTAAAAGGAGGACACATTTATCACCTTAAGGAACACCACTCTTGTTCGTAAAGAAAAGGAAAAATTGGATCAAACAGCACAAACTATACGTTTGTTGCACAAAACAGCATCAACAAAAAAAGGTGCGCAAAACAACACAAACTTATTCTAATCGGTGCAGAAAACGACATAAGTGGTTTTTTCGCCTGAGATTCCCTATTTCCGGCGAATCTTTAGTATTTCAGCTATTTTTTATTTTCCTATCTTTTCCCCTTACTTTAAATAAACTACTGGATTTAAAAATCACCTTAATTCCTCTGAAACCCTAAAATTTCCACAAAATGATTTTGTCTATCAAATCCTAGAATTGGAGGATGAGTGGCAAATGTTCAAGAAAGAAATCAAAAGGAATGTCTACAGTGTATGAGTAATAGAAATAAAAAAGCTAAAATACTAAAGATTCACCGGAAATAGGGAATCTCAGGCGAAAAACCCACTTAAGTTGTTTTCTGCACCAATTAGAAAAAGTTCGTGTTGTTTTGTGCACCTTTTTTTGTTGATGCTGTTTTGTGCAACAAACGTATACTTTGTGTTGTTTGATCCAATTTTCCCTAAAGAAAAGGATGTAACTTTTTGCTTATGCATTGACGATAGAGAGTTAAATAAGATTACCATAAAAATCAAATAGGATAAACTTGGTGAACAAAGTCTAATATGCGGCCTGCCTCACCATTAACTAATGGCGTGGCGGGTCTATCTATTAACATATACCTTACTTTTTCACTATCCAAACTCACCCAAAATTGTCGGTAACACCTTCTCTTAATAGTCAGTAACATCCCTTCAAAATAGTCAGTAACTCCGTCCAAAAACTTAGTAACCCCTAACCAAAGAGTTAGTAACCCCTAAAACAGTAAGTAATCTCCAAACCATTAGTAAACCCCTCAAAACAGTTAATAACCCCCAAAACAGTTAGTAGTCTCCCTAAATAGCTAATAATCTCTAAAACACTTGGTAACCAACTAGAATAGTTGGTAACCCCTCTAAAATAGTTATTGTGTGAGTGACACATGGTTTGTTAATCGTGCTCAAGCCGCACACGACTTGAACTTGGTGACACAAATCAAGAAAGTTATTAACAGAAGGCAGTACCAATTAGCAAAACTCTTAGAAAACTGTGATAGAGCCATAGAGGTAGATGAGCGAATCAGAGTCAAACATCCCTCAGGGTGGTTGCGATGAGGAGGAGACATTGGTGGAAGCAGCATTAAGAGTGCTGAACACAGCTGACCCTTTTGAGAAAGCTAAACTTGGTGATACAATTGCCTGTAAATGGCTACATGGAACCATTTCTAAACCATTCAATACTGATAATGATGATCCTTCAATTCACCTTCACATCCCTGACCGCCCTGCCCGTCCCACCAATGTAACCCATTCGTATCATCCTTTTTTTTTTATTATTGCATATCATCTGTTTGATTAAATGCCTAACACAGTTTTCATAAGCAGGTAAAATTGTTGTCACCATCTCTTATGCCAAAGTTGGGTAGAGCTGGAAGCCTTCAAAGCCGTCAAGCTATTGTTCACAGTCTTGTACATACCGAGAGTTGGGCCATTGACTTATCATGGGTATTCATACTAATACTCATTTTATATAATGTATTTACATGCTTTTTCACCATTTAGTTTTTCCTATTTAGTTCTTGTTTGTCGGGTGTATATTCGGTTTTTGGTTTAGATTTAGCCCAACTCCAATTCAATCAGGAATAATATTGGATTTTCGGATTCTAAGTGCTTGTTTGGTTGACATGAAAAAACACGGGTAGTGGGAAATAGAAAAGTTTAGAATTGTTTGTTTGACAAAAATATGGGAAAGTGACACTTCCTAGAAAATGGAGGAATTGACTTACCTGGTCCCCTACGTTATTAGAACTTCACTTTCATGGGTACGCATGTTACGCTCATGAGAACTTTCTTTCGAGGAGGATTTCATAACCCCTTGAAATGAAACTCACTGGCAGACGTACTGACTAGAAAAACCCGGGCTATAGAAAGTGGATGGCGTCCTTCCTTATTTAATTTAATAAACCTGGCAAGTTCTACTTCGCACACTCAACCAAACAACCTTTTGTACTTCTCGTGGATTAGAATTTCCTTGGCAATGAAACTTACTGGAAATCTATACTTCCCACATTCAACCAAACAATACCTATACAAGTTCAAATCTAATCTTATTGAGCTATTGATGAGTTCTAGTCTAGCTCACAAGGCACTTTTCTGTACTATCATAGTTTCGTGACATCTTGATTTCACATCATTTAACATTTCAACTCATTTTTCCTTCTGCTATTCTTGTGTTTTTTATCTAGTCCTACCTCAGTGTTAGTTTTATTTGTAGGATATTATTGCCCGGTTTGGCAAACAAGAGTCAATGCCAAGGGAATTCTTCACAGATTTTGTCAAAGTAGCGCAGGATGAAGGCAGACACTTCAGCCTTCTTGCTACTCGCCTTGAGGAACTGGGCTCTTCTTATGGTGCTTTGCCAGCCCACGATGGTCTATGGGATTCGGCTTTTGCAACAGCCAATGATCTTTTGGCACGGTTAGCAATTGAACATTGTGTCCATGAGGTATTGTCCTTTTAATCATACACTAATACAAGTTTTACAATGCCATCTTAGTGTTGGCCTAGTTACTCTGCATATTGCGTACTAATTTGTCTTTGTCTTTGTGTGTTGTGTGTGTGATAGGGGGGGGGGGGGAGGAGAGGAGCAGGACATTCTGCTAACTTAGAAAGTAAAATTCTGCCATGCATACCCGCTTTCTTCCGCAGACATGACTTAAGTCGGACACATATTTAAATAAACAAGTTGTTCATTCAAATGACAAAGAAATTGCTGAACCACATGTTCCTTTTGGCATCCTTTGCTATGACATTCGTCACTCTGTTTCTGATCCTCTTCTCAAATAAAATTGGACAGCCTAAAAATTGTGTTTTTGGTTCCCTATAAGCCAAAATAGCATTTCTCAGCTCATTTCTGAATGCAATATGGTTGTTCTCACTGCCTGCTGATTATCCAGAGCTAAGATGATGTGGGTCCATATGTTATGAGATGCATGCAGCAGCCCAAGTTCAGTAGCCTAAGCCCCAACTATCGAGGGCATTCAACACAAAGTGGTTGCCAAAAACCTTCAACCCAGAGTCTCCTTTCATGTTTGGCTACTCCCATCCTGAGCATCACAAGCTTATAACTACCTTGAGAAAAGCAAGGGGGGAGGGAAACAAAATTCTGTAGTCACTCAGAGCATCATATTGCTTACTTGAATCATTATATCGGGTACATAACACTAGGCTTTGTAGGCCGGCTAACCAAATCTAGTAGGGATATCAATGCAAGAACATTTTGGACGATAATTTTTGAACCAGAAGAAGCTATAATAAAAAGCATATTGCATTGATAAAATACTTTGTTTTTAAGTAATCGACAATTATCGACCTTTTGTTCTCCTACTGGACTAAGGAAAGAGTAGCCAAGTGTATACCGAGATTACCGACCTAAACGGCTCCTAGGGTTTAGTATGAGGACCAAATTGTAAACGAAATTTTCTCCAAATATGTTTATGACTTACATAGTATATTACCCGTGTAGCCCCGAGACCGATAGGCCGGCCTTGATTCGGTAAAAAGATAAAAGATCTGAAAATTAAATTTTATACAAAAATCACTACCACAAAATATAAAGACAACTTAATTTTAATCCGTTCATAATTTTCTTTGTTGTTGACATTTGGGCTTGAGAGGCCATAATAATTTATTTAATAAACTGCAATTACATAAAATGAAAATAAACAAATAGATAGAAGGAGCTGAATTCTCTGAACTGACCCGCTGACATAAGGATCTTAGCAGATTCCTAAAAAAAATACGTCTCATAATGAATGTGAGCTACTTTGCTCGATAATGGACAAGTTAGCTAATTCTTTCATAAGAGATATGCTAAAATGTGCAAGTAACATGAGCATCTATGCGTTATGAGACCCTACCAATTAACTAAACCGTAAATCGAATGTAGAACCACGGTTAGGTTGAAACTCATGTAAGTTGGTACGTGTATATGGCTGTGTTATCTCTACCTGTACATCTTTACTTGTTAAGAATTTTTATATTTGATGACTACTTGGGATAGAATTCATAAACCTAACTCATTTAGGAGAGTTAGAATTTCAATTAACAACCCGAAAGCAATTTGATTGGTTATTAAATGATTATCTTTGAAGATTTTGTTTATTTCATCTTCTTTCTAATGAGATGTTGAATAACTTAATTCTATTATATGACTATTAAATAAAGAATGTCAATGGATTTTGCGCGTCAATTTGACTTTGACAAGGATTTTGCTGTGATAGTTATAGCCATCTTAGAACGTTGTTAGTTCATTTCATTGTTTTATTTATCTTCCGAATCCAGGAGTGCTACATTTGTGTTAATGGAGTTAGATTAATCTTCCTAAAACTAAAATGTATACTTCTATTGACTTTAGAAAGTCCAATTCAACTGTGGGAAGGCTCTGCTAGATTTTCTCTTATGTTCTTGATTAACCTAATCCATTTCCAAAAGAATCTAATTTAGGATAGTTAGAGTGTCACATGTTTTTCCCACCAAAATGTCAAAACTAATGCACTCACTTTTGTTGAAATACCTAAGTTTATAGTAATGTTATCTAAAAAGACCTGACAAACGGGTTGTTCGGTTCGGTTTCGGGTAAGTCAATTTAATAAGGTCTTTTTCGGATCAGCTTGACATTCGTTTCACCTTCAAGTTACTTTGAGTCGGGTTTTGAGTTTGCTTCGGTTCTAAAAATTATTGGGTTGGATTTCGGATTTTGCTACGGGTCAATACTAGATAGGTTTGCTTTTGAATAAGATGTTATCCAATCGGGTAAAGTATATAGTTTTACTTTTTCGTGTTTTGGTTGAATTCGGGTAGCTCTAGTTTAAATTGTATCGTCTCTTTATGTCTTTCAGTTTTTTAGATTTATTTTACATAGGGTCATTTCAGGTTATGTCGTATCAACTTTGACTTTTTATCGAGTAGTATTAAGTTCAATGACGCTATTCTACTATTAACAAGTGAAAATTAGGGTTTTAACTTTGGGGAAAATGTGGATTAGCTCGAAAGAGAGGGGAGTGGAGTGAGAAATTGAAATTTAGAGAAAGTAGAATTGCAAATGACAGCTCATGAGTTGGAATTTTAGAGTGCTTACATTTGGGTTGTAGTTGAAAGGGCTGGAATTTTGGGCAATTCCAAATTCCACAACTTTCCAAACAATTTGAGCATTTAATTTGAAATGCCTATTTCCCAACACGGCACAAGGTGGTTTGGAAATTTAGACAAGAGATTGAGTGATGCACCCATTAGGAGGATTGAAGAGCGGCAAAGTGAAGGATTATGAGGAGGTAGGTAGGGGAAAACCTAAAGCTCGGATGATGGTGATTGAGAGTGATATGAATCTATCTAGGATTAAGAAAAATATTACGTTGGATAAGGTGAAATGGAGGAAGAACATCTACGCTCATGAAATGACTTTGTATTTTTCTTCCTTCTGATTTCTTTTACTTAATATGAATTATGCAAACTTTTCTTTTCCCGCTAAAGCATTTCTTATTCAGTATCTTTCTTAAGGTTTTCTAAACCCTTCCATTTGTCTTTTTGCAAATTTTTATCCCTCACATTGTTGTTAGACTTTTAGCCCTCACTATAAGACTTGTTCAAATTTTATTTTTATACTGCAATCCTGAATACAAACTAGCGAAAAACCTGTTGAAGCTCTTTTCATCGAAAATTTATGAAGGTTAAGACCGATGTTAACATCCGAAGATTGATGATAACATTTGTATACCAGTCTTAAATGGACAAAACAGTCTGAACATCTCGACAAGATTCCTGTAATTCCATGTTTTAACTTCAGGAAGATCAGTACCGTCTTCATTTAATAAGACGTCTTCACTAAAGTGTATCCCCATAATAAAGCACTATACTGAACTACGAGGGATTTGAAAAGAAACGGCGCTCACCTCGATTCATAAAGGGTACACAGTATGTATGATCCCACCTGGAAGGCTGGAACGTCCAAAATCACAGTGGAGGGTGAATGCAGCACTGTCGACGTGGTACTAGTGTCAGAGAGACAAAAGGCACAGGAAGAAGGGTTAGGGCTTGATTGATATGGGTTGGTGTAAAAAATGAACAAGTTTAAGGTGGGAGAATGGGGGCATGTGAGTTGTCAGATCAATGGAGCCTTTGAGTAATTAGAACTGGTGGTGAGTTTTGTGGGTTGGCCAATGCTGCGAGGGTGGGGAAACTGGAAGTGAGAAGACTATGGAGGAGAGATTAATATGGAGTAAATTAACTGAGATTTAACGAAAATAGCTCATTAATGTCATAAAGAGTTCCAAAACATGTTACAGGTATGTGTCGCTTTTTCTTTGTCCACCAGATAGAATCATATTGAACAAATGCTTACCAGGTGTGTGTAAATTATACACACACACAAAGCTATATATTACAAGCCTTCTTAATTCTCGGTTGTGTAAGTTTTCTTCCTCAAATTACTATGCTATGTGATATTTGTTCAATTCTGCCTCTGCTGAAGTTTGTTTATGCTGCATTGATTACAGGCTAGAGGACTTGATGTGATGCCAACAACTGTTGCTCGTTTCCGCGCTGGGGGTGATCATAAAACAGCAGATTTACTTGAAACAGTCGTTTACCCTGAGGAGATCACTCATTGTGCTGCTGGGGTAAAATGGTTTAAGTATCTTTGCTTGAGATCTATGAATCTTTGTCGAAATCATGAGAGTGCAATTGAGCAAGTTGAAGATGATGACAGAGTCATTCAGAAATTTCACACAACAGTTAGATCTTATTTCAGGGGGCCCTTGAAGCCTCCCTTCAATGTAGAAGCAAGGAGAGTTGCTGGATTTGTCCCCGAATGGTATGAACCTCTTGCTGTCAAAAAGCTGGAAGGTTCTCCTGAATGTTAAAATTCAATCAATCCATTTAACTTTTTGCGTGCGATAAACAAGGGCCCTGGCATCAATACAAAAATTTGTTGTATCCATGACTATATGGATAGACGATATGCAACTTTTGAGTTAAAACTTTGAGGTTTTATTATTGGAAAAATTGCCTAGAATAATGCAACCTTTTGGCGATTCGTAAATAATAATGCAACCTTAAGATTATTCTGGAATAATGCAACCTTTATACCCCATTTATTTGAATAATAGGTTTACTAGGACACGTGTCGACTAATAATTGGTTCTAATAAACAAATTTATTATAAAATTAAAAAAGAAAAATAAAACAAAAAAGAATACCCCCTCCCCCTCCCCTAACCCCTTACCCAGAATTACCCCACCCCACCTTCTCCCACCCAGCTCCCCGCCACTCCCCTCCCCACCCCTCCCCTCCCCTCCCCTCCCTCCCCGAACGCCACCCAGAGATCCCCGCCCCTCCCCTCCCTTCCCTTAACGCCACCCAGAAATCCCCGCCTACCACAAAACTCCCCTCCCCAACCACTGCAACCCCTTCCCCAGCAATGAAATCCCCACCCCCATCCCCACTACACGGCCAGCAAGTCGAAAGGAGCAGGGGAAAGGAGCAGTCGAAAGGAAGGGGATGCGATGGCATTGGATGAAGGGAGCAGGGGAAGGGAGAGGCGGTGGCGTTGCGGTGGATTTTTGGGTGGTAGTGGTGGTTTCGTGGCTTAAGAAGGGGGAAGGGCGTGGTTGGGGTGGCGGTGGAGCTTTTGGTTGGGGAAGAGGACGGAGGAGGTGGTACTGTAGGGGGAGGGGTTGGGGTGGCGTTGGGGGGGGGTTGAATTGATAGCAGTGTGTGGGGATGGGGGGTGGGGATTATTTAAATTTTATTTTTAAGTTTGTTTAATATATTAATTAGAATTAAAAGTTTAATAAAAAAAATATCTTTTCTTCAGGTCACCGGTAATTTGTCTCATTTAAAATCAATGGGGTATAAAGGTTGCATTATTCCAGAATAATCTTAAGGTTGCATTATTATTTGCGAATCGCCAAAATGTTGCATTATTCTAGGCAATTTTTCCAAAATTTTAATATTTTACATGCTAAGACTTTAGAGTAAAACATTATTAGACGGTTTATCCTAAGACTTACTCTCGCATCTCTTTCTTTACAGTATATGTGCCCTTCTTACTTTGTTTTGGTAAGCCGAAAAACATTTTCCACAAAAAATCATCTTTTTAGAGAAAATTCAAGGAAAATTTGACGCCAACAGTCCAAACTATTGACCATCTTCTATAAACAGTCCAAACTATTGATAATCCATGAACATTCCAAACTATTACCCTAATATTCCATAAACAGTCCCTATGACCTGTTAACCTGTTATTACAGGTAAAACCTATTTTTTTATTTCCCTTTTTCTTTTTGATTTTAATAACCTTTTAATTAACTTAAAATTTAAAAACAAAAAAAAATCCTTCCCCACCCCACTCCCTGCCAGCCACCCCCACCCCTTCCCACACCCACACCGCCACCACCACTCACCCCATTTCTCCCTCACTCTTCGCCGGAACTCTGACTCCATTTTCAGGCGACCGCAAAATTGATGGAGGGTTTTGATTCCTGGAGTTGTTTCCGTCAATCTTTTGGTGTTTCAATCTCTAGAGTCATTGTTTTGATGACTTCTGTTTTTCGTCCTTTAGGGTTTGTAAATTTTAGGGTTTTACTGTTTGAATTCCAAAAGGGTCGTGTCAATGTATATCTACTCGTCTCGGTTTAGAAAGATCTGCTATTGTTCATCTAATTTTGCGGGTTGATTGAGGATATATATGATTCATTCGTGCTATTACACATGGGGGTGTATTTCCTTAGTTTAAATTTGCTTGCTTCGATCCGGTACTTCTCGGTTCATGCTGATTTTGCTTCATTGATTTTCGAGAATGAGAAATTGCTGGGACATTGCAATTGTACTTTTAATATCGCCAGAACAGAGGGAAGAGGAAAGTTACAGCTTTGATTACTGGAGATTAGGATTATTGTTGTAATCGGTGTGGTATGTTTGTATTTTCCTATGAAGAATGATGGAAACTATCGCAAGAAGATTCACGCAGCAAAACAACAGAGCTTCATTCACTTGGCATCGTCAACATTCCACCAGTTCTTCTCATCGTTCTGCTGGTCCTTCCCATGACAATGACAATGGAAAAGTCTGTATATTTGGTTGGCTGGGAACTGCAGAAAAAACCCATGTCGGTTTACACTCAGATATGACTACACCAATCAATGAGGGTTGCCTAATCAATATCGGATATATGCATATATCCATCGCCTCACTTTTTGACAATACATTCCATGAAAATGGCAGTACATTTCATATGTATGGTAGTATATTCTAATATGTATGGTAGTACATTTTTTAATGAAAAATTATATGCCAAATACAAACTATATAATTATATAGCTGTGAAAATATCGATTGTTATATACTACGTTTCTCAATAAATGTACTGCCATTTTCATGGAATGTACTGCCAAAATAGTGTGTCGATGGATATATGCATATATCTGATATTGATTAGGCATTCCTCCCAATCAAGCGTGTTTGGAAATTTAACCTCTAAAGCTTTAAAGAGTTCCATGATCCACAAAGGCAGTTGATAGTTAATCATAAGGATGAAACGAAGAATGCAATAAGAAATAGTCGCCTGAAAATGGGTTAGAGTTCCGGCGAAGAGTTGGGGAGAAATGGGGTGAGTGGTGGTGGCATTGTAGGTGTGGGAAGGGGTGGGGGGTGGCAGGGAGTGGGGTGGGAAACATATTTTTTTAAAGTTAATTAAAAAGGTTATTAAAATCAAAAAGAAAAAAGGAAATTAAAATTTTTGATCTTACCTATTATAACAGGTTAACAGGTTATAGGGACTGTTTATGGAAGATTAGGGTAATAGTTTGGACTGTTCCTGTATTATTAATAGTTTGGACTGTTTATAAAAGATGGTCAATAGTTTGGACTGTTGGCGTCAAATTTTCCAAAATTCAATTATAGGTTAAAGTCTGTTTGTTTGGTACTAATTACAATGGAAATTGAAAAGAGAGAGAGTAATGATCGAAATAAGAAAAAAAATGTGGTATTCCTTCTTTTAGGAGGAATTGTTCACAATTTGTAAATTGTTGGTGTTTGCCTTTTAAATTGAATATTAAGGTAAGCAAATGTGAGGCTTTTTTAAAATAAATTACTGTAGTATTTATTTCTTTGGGGGCAGGCTTTTTTGAGCTAATGCAAAGCTTTTATCACCTTGCTCTGTACTTTAATTGCAAAAGAGGTGTTTTCTTTGCTGTCAAAGTTTAATTTTCTAAGACCAACTTTTATGCAATCAGATAAATAATACAAGATCATGACAAGTTGGTTTCTTAGTCATGACTCATGAGTTGGTTACTTATGAGTTATGACGTTAAGTTAGCTTTCTCGTCCAGTTCGTAACTTTCTATCATTGATTGATCACTAAAAACTGTAAACTGGTCTCTTATAATTGTAACTTGGATACTTATCAAAATTAAAGTGCAACACCAGTAAAATAACCGCCATGAAACATGACAAAAACAAAACAGTCTATCTATCTATATAAATATATACGTAAAACAAAATCGTTTTTGCCATATGTTACCCCAAAATCATTTGCTGACTAGGATACCACATGTAAAAGTCGTATTCATTTTGCCTACTTGTAGTCACCATCTTCAATGAGATTTTTTTAAAAAATATATCAAATTCCATATAAGGAAAAATATAATACCCAAGCACTTAATTTCCTCAAGTATCACGTCCATTATCCTACAAGTTTTCATAAATGAGGCAATTGTTATATCTATATTAGATAACTAGTTTCTGAATGCCCGGGTTGGGTTTTTATTTAGTTATAATTTCCATTATATCTAAATTTCAGTGTTAAATACTTTAAGATTAACAAAATATTATAAAATAATTAATAAACTAAGAGATATTATATTTCGGTAGTTATTTACATATAATTCTCATCCGACTAACGTAAAAATTGTTTAATGTTTAAAGGATTCTTATATTAAGAGCTAATAATTTTCTTTATCTCGAACTTAAAATTACTTTCTTTTATAGGTATAGTAGTGTCCTTCTAAAAATAGTCATTATATGCTTTGGTGGTTTGAAAAATAAAATAAATTGAAGTTAAAGTTGTCATAATACACAATATGTTAATTTGGTAAAGTTAACTCTCAACATAAAATAAAATAAAAACAACAACCATGTTTCCTCCGGACTATTATTGATATTGTCGACACTATAAAGTCACATAATTACTCTTTTTCATTTTCATTTCTTCTATAAATTCATCAATTCGCTTGAAGAACTTATGTTACAATATTTATACTATGATTGATTATTCTCATCAGATCAACACGGGTTGAGAAGTCCAAATGAACAATGAGCAAGCATTGGGTGTACCATGCTCATAAGACACACAGGCGTATAATAAAACTTGTCTAAAATAAGGTGTGTCTGAATGATTTCGATCAAATTTATGAAGAAAAATCATGATTCATCTAGGTAAAAAATAATTGCTTCTCATCCATGGAGATTATTTAGTTTGAGATTATGATGCATGGTTTCCTTTTGAGTCTGATTTGCATACCAATATCGAGATGTATAAATCTATATTCCCAACTTAAATTGCATGTTTAAATATATTTACATTATTTTTATGGGTTTGTGTTTGCATTGACAATAATCTGCATTGGTTGATATTACATGTATCATCAAGATTCATTATGTTGCACACGATTACTTGAAATTCTCTTACTGAGAACTATTTTTGAGTAGTACGTACTTGTGTCGCCTAGTTGATAGTTGACCAAATAGGAATATCTTTTTTGAAAAAAGATGTAAGATGTATATCGAAATATATTTTGAGAAACCAACTTAACTTTTTTAAAACTTATTTTATTAATTAATGAGTGACTAAAAAGAATTTTGAGAAATTTGATATGGTGAACCTATAATATTGTGTTTTTCTACATTGTGAAAATAAAATATTTTGACTTTCTAAAATGTCCTTATAATTTTGTATATGTAACTATAGTGACCCTATAGAATTGTTTTTTCCATATGATAAAAACAAAATATCTAGATTTTCTAAAATAACCTTATAATTTTGTATATTTTGTGTTAACAACTATAATTTAACAACTGAAACAATATTTTAACTGACCTAACCTTTGTTGATGCACCCAAATAAAAATCACCTTCTACCCCCATGTATTTCGTAGGATATGCAGGTTCTTCAATTCCAAAACATCATTTGACATTTCCTTCCAAACACAAAATGCCCTTATGTCGACTCTGAGCATGATTACCATCATAACAATTAATATGAGTGATATTATCCATCACTGCGCAATTTGGATCAAAGACATACAAATTTAAACATTTTTTTTCTTATCTTTGAGATAAGATTTATCTTTTAGGACTACATGTTTAATTTTTTATAAACATATTATGAATTAAGGAGTGGTCTAGTTGACACCTTTAATAAAATATAAGTTATTTTTTTGCAATTCCAGAAAACATATCATAAGTGGATCTTGATTCAAAGTATTTTTCGAGACGAATCTAACGGTGCAAAAATTAAACTTTTCTGAGATTTGAAATGAAAGTTATGTCTTATTTTACAATTTTGTATAAATTGTAGCTTGGCGTGTTCGGCAAGTAGTGGTAGAGGTAGAGGTAGTGGTTAAATTAGGGGTCAAAATTTTAATTTATTAATTTAAGTGTTTGGCAAGGTAGTGGTAGAGGTAGCTGTTAGAGGTAGAGTTTAGGTAGAGTTTAGGTAGTGGTTGTGGAAAACTAAAAAAAAGCAGTGGTTGAAGGTAGAGGTAGAGGTTGTAAAATATATAATAAATTTTTTAATAAATAATAAAGAAAATATTTATTAATAGCTACTCCAACCGCTACTACCGAACACTAATATTTTACGCAGTTACTTTGACAGCTAACAACTCACAGCTACTACTACAGCTGACAGCTACCTCCACAGTTATCGTTGCCGAACAGTCCCTTAGATAAGGAATGTAATTTTTATTTACGATATAATCATTTTTTAAAATTATTGTCTATTAAAAATTAAATAAATTATTTAATTATGTATAATAAAACATATCATAAGTAGATCTTGATTCAAAGTATTTTTCGAGACGAATCTAACGGTGTAAAAATTAAAATTTTCTGAGATTTGAAATGAAAGTTATGGCTTATTCTATAATTTTATATTAGTTGTAGTTTTAGTAAGGATTACTTGTAGCTTTAGATAAGGAATGTAACTTTCATTTACGATATAATCATTTTTTTAATTATTTCCTATTGAAAATTAAATTAACTAATTAATTATGTATAATAAAACATATCATTTAATTCAAAGTATTTTTCAAGATAAATCTAACGGTGCAAAAATTAAATTTTTCTGAGATTTGAAATGAAAGTTATAGCTTATTTTATAATTTTATATCAATTGTAGTTTTAGATCAATATTAGTTGTACCTTTAGATAAGGAATGTAACTTTTGTTTACGATATAATCAATTTTTAAAGTTATTGTCTATTAAAAATTAAATTAATTAATTAATTGTGTATAATTAAAAACATATCATAAGTGGATCTTGATTCAAAGTATTTTTCGAGACGAATCTAACGGTGCAAAAATGAAATTTTTTTGAGATATGAAATGAAATTTATGGCTTATTTTATAAAATTATATCAGTTGTAGTTTTAGATAAGGATTAGTTGTAGCTTTTTAGATAAGGAATATAACATTTATTTACAATATAATCAATTTTTTTAATTATTGTCTATTGAAAATTAAATTAATTAAGTAATTATGTATAATAAAACATATCATAAGTGGACCTTGATTCAAGGTATTTTTTGAGACGAATCTAACGGTGCAAAAACCAAAATTTTATGAGATTCGAAATGTAAGTTATGGCTTATATTATAATTTTATATTAGTTTTAGTTTTAGATAAGGATTATTAGTAGCTTTAGACTAGGAATGTAATTTTTATTTACGATATAATAATTTTTTAATTATGGTCTACTGAAAAATTATTAATTAATTATGTATAATGACATGGATCGATGTGATAGCTCCTTTCGGGACGGCTTTACGATATAATCATTTTTTTAATTATTGTCTATTGCAAATCAAAATTTAGTCTAGTAATTATATATAATAAAAATATCATAAGTGGATCTTGATAAAAATATCATAAGTGGATCTTGATTCAAAGTATTCTTCGAGAAGAATCAAACGGTGCAAAAATTAAAATTTTCTGAGACTTGAAATGAAAGTTATGGCTTATTTTATAATTTTATATCAGTTGTAGTTTTAGATAAGGATTAGGGCGTGTTCGGCAAGTAGTGATAGAGGTAGAGGTAGTAGTTAAAGTAGAGGTCAAAATTTTAATTTATAAATTTATGTGTTTGGCAAGGTAGTGGTTAAGGTAGCTGTTAGAGGTAAAGGTATAGTTTAGATAGTGGTAAAGGAAAGCTAAAAAAAGTAGTGGTTGAAGGTAGAGGTAGAGGTTGGAAAATATATAATATAGTTTTTAATAAATAATAAAGGAAATATTTGTTGACAGCTACTCCAACTGCTACTTTTACCGAACACTAATATTTTACGCAGTTATTTTGACAGCTAATCGCTCACAGCTACAGCTGACATCTACCCAGACAGCTGACAGCTATCCCCACAGCTGACAGCTACCTCTACAGCTATTGTTGCCTAACAGACCCTTAATTGTAGCCTTAGATAATAAATGTAATTTTTATTTACAATATAATCATTTTTTAATAATCATATTTTATTATAGGAACTTCACCTAATCAAAGAAAAATTATCTTAGAGTTTGTTTGGTACATATAGGAATTTAATTTCCGTGGTAAGTTACAATACATGAAAAGTTAATTCCCTCATGTAATTTCTAAGAATTTGTTAAACTTGTTTGGTTGACATCAAGGAATTTGAAATTCACAGCAATTTTGAATGACCAAGGGGAGGGGGGGTCAATAAATTCCCAGGAATTTGAGTTCCCCCATCTTTGTTACTTCCTGCTAACCAAACAACTAACCACTTTAGAAATTCATGAGAATTTTCATTGCCTATGTTTCTTCCTATCTACCAAACAACTACTTATTTTATTATAGGGAGAAATAAGAAGTTTATTATAATTGGAGGGGGTATATACTCTTTTAATATACTCCCTCCGTTCTCATTTGATGTTCCCATTTTCTTTTTTGAGATATTCAAATGTTATTCCCATTTTGAAACTATTCCATTTTAAGAACATTTATTTTTCCATCTTACCCGTCAACCACCAAATATTTACAACACTTTTTACTTTTTGTCTTACACTTTAAAATAATTTGTTTCTCAATCACCCATTTTTCTTTCTCTCTCTCTTACTTTTTCAAAAGCAAAAAAGTACCAAAGTACACTTTATACAAGATAAAATTCAAAAGATTCTCATCCACATCAATTTGCATTGATTTTCCCCCTTATTCCAAATGGGAACATCAAATGAGAACGGGGAGTATTAGATTGCATTAGTGAAGAAACCTAATATGGGGTAACAACTTTTACATAGACAATATTTCATTAATTATTTCCATCTATTTGTAAACGAAAATTGTGGGAAAAATATCGTGAAATGTACATATTATCTTAAACTTTTGGACTTTTTTCACTTATTATCTATTAAAATATGGCAATAAATAAACTACGTAGACGAAAATTTTCACGTGCATTTTGCATGGGACTGAAACCTGGTACTAATATACTACCTCTGTTTTGCAATACATGTAACATATACCTTTTTTGGATGTTTTTCAATACATGCAACATTACCTTTAATAGTTAGTCCTTTTAGCTAAAAAGCCACTTGTGCCCCTACTTTTTCACTCACATGTACACTACTTTATTCTTTAACACATGGGTAATAAAGGCAATTCACACGCTCTCTCTTCTCTTCCTTGGTCCATGTGTCATAGTCCAACGTTGCATGTATTGCGAAACAGAAGTAGTATAAAACAAGAAAAAAGAGCATATGTGGCATTCATCTATGCATTTGGGTCACGTGTCAAGCGCAGGTTCAATTAAGCGATGTGTCACATGCACAGAAGTTTTCGTTGGTTAACTTGATTTCGGGTAAATATATTTTCCATATGTGAGATCATGTTTAGTGGAATGTTTTAAAAAAAATAATTACCTTTTTCGCTTATTAACTTGATTTCTGGTAAATACTACCTCCGTTCCAAATGTATTGCAACCTTTGAGATTTTGCACTATTCATCCACTCTCTTTTGACCTTCTTTTGTGATTTATACATAAGGATAAATATAGTCATGTGGGATCTTGTTAGATTCGTCTCGATATATGCTTAATTAATATCAACTTTTTATAATTTTGACTTAAATAAAATTAGAGATATTAGCGTTTAAAATAGTGCGTTGGGAGGCGTAAAACTCCTTATGTTGCAATACATATGGAACGGAGGTAGTATACGAAAGTGAGATCATGTTTAGTGGAAAGTTTTTTAAAAAAATTACCTTCTTGGCTCATTGGGTATGCTTAAAACGATTTAGGTAAGGATTAGCGAAAAGATACTAGGCAATACATTTAGGCATAAGCTGTGTATAAGAGTGGCTAAATGGTCTATTAAAAACGTTTATGTAAAGATCATATATCGTTTCAACGCAAGCGTAATCATTTGTTTCTATTACACTTTTATAGACTTATGTCGATATATCAATGCTGGAAAATGTAACCTACAATAATCTTTGCTCAAGATTTTATTATTGTTACATAATAGATAGAGGAATACTTAAAGATTTTAAACTAGTAACGTGTTTTACATAAAAAAAACACATGCTTAAAAGGAACAATATCTTTTTCTATAGCTATTCTTTTCCTATAAACAACTCAGTAAATAAAAAATATTAACCACGTTAATGATATTAATAATACATGTTTTACAAAAAAAACTTGATAATAGTATTATTTTATTTATATATACCGTAGCTATTAAACGGTTTTATCCAAAAAAAAAGGAACAATATCTTTTTGTTAGTTATTCATTCCTTATAAACAACTTAAATAAAAAAACATAACCTATATGTTAATATACCTAAAATCTTGTGTTCCCTAAAAAAAGGCATAATTTTATAAGTAACTCATCTTAAACTAATTATCCTTATAAAAAAGAAACAATAACACAAAAACAACCGAGTAATCTTTTGTTCCCTAAAAAAAGGCATAATTGAAGTAACTCATCTAAAACACAATTTTCCTAGAAAAAAGAAACAGTAACATACAAATATAACCAAATAAAGTTGTGTCCTATATGAAAATATCTCTAAAAACATGTTTTCCCTAAACGAACTACTTCCTCAATAACGAAATAAACGCAACAATTTGTTTGGGCACGCATGTCAAGACAAAACTTTAAAGATTAATATCTCTAATTATGTACTCCCGCTATTTCTTTTTGTTTGTCCCATTTACTGTAACTCCAAATCGCAAGGAGAGTGATCTCATAGGCTTCTGGGTGGGGACAACAATTAAAAAGTTCCCTTATTTTATAATAAATTGGTGATTAAAGTAGGTGAGAGAAGATTATAAGCTACATGTGGGACCAAAAAGTGATAAAGTAGGGGTAAATGAGTAATCTAATTTTTCCGTATAAGGAAAGATGAAAAAGTAGGACAAACAAAAAGAAACGGACAAAAACGGAAAGTATGACAAACAAAAAGAAACGGATGAAGTATTTGTAAAAACATTAGATCATACAAAACTACAGGTTGAGACGAATCAAACGAGACCCCACATGACTATATTTTTCCTTATGTATAAATTACAAAGAGAAGGTATTGGGTCAGACGCATCCGACCATAATATTTGGTCAGACGACTTTCAGTTGGTTGTATTTTTTTTTTCAGTTGGTTTCGTTTTTGTTTCAGTTGGTTTCATTTTTGTTTCAGTTGGTTTCAATTTTTGTTCAGTTGGTTTCAAATTTTGTTCAGTTGGTTTCAAATTTTTATCAGTTGATCTTTTTTATTTCAGTTGGATGTCTTTTTAAGTTCAGTTACTTATCTTATTGTTTCATTTACTTGATTTAGTCTAACTGAAAACAAAACTTAAGTAAATGAAATATATTAAGTTCTAAATGAAAGCAAATGAGTTTTCAGTTACTTATATTATCCTTTCATTTAGTTTTCTTATTCTTTCATTTAACAACAACTAACTAAAATTACAAAAAAATACAAAAACCACTAACCTGTATCAATCAGACATTGATAAATTTTCATGGCAAAGTTTCTGATATGCTCTGCGTTTTCATCTCCATTTTCAGCCACAAAAGAGAGTTATGAGAGTGAAAATGATGATGTTGTGTGCAGGGAATAAGCGGTTTTAATGTCGAAGTTTCTCTTCTTCAATTTGTATTCTTTTTGCAGGTTTTTTTCTTTATTTGGGGAGTAAGACACGATTTTGTTGGTATATGAGTTTCCCATGGGCCATATCTTTGCAGGCCAACAACGTGAATGGTGAAATCAGCGAAGGGGGGTTAAATGCAGAAAATGGTGAAGGAAAGAACTTCAAATTCAGACACTAACTGACACGAAAATTGAGAGGTTTCAATCAGGCGGCGGCCATTAATACTCAAGGTTCTCAGGTTGTTGGGGAGGACGGTTTTCGTGGAGGGGAGGGAGTGTCAGTTTGACATTTCGTGGTGGGTGAAGCGAGTGAAGGAGGAAGGAGGAAGGAGCGCGTCTGACGGTAATATTGGATCAGACGGTCTGACCCAATAGTTTCACAATTACAAATTACAATCAAAGTTAAAACTGTACAAAACAAAGTAAAAGAAACATACTAACCAAGTAAAAAGAAAAATATATTCAAGGCGATAATAAATTCAATAATAATAACATATAATGCCTCAAATAAAAAATACTAAAACTAAAAATACTACGGAAGTACTCTACATGACCTAGAGTCATACAGGGGATAAATTTGTGTTATAAAAATAAAAAATATTTAGTTAATATTCTAAAATTTAAATCTGTTATTTGCTTGTAATAATGTATTGGTATACTTTCGGCACTGATTAATCAATTTAAGAAAATTAGAGTCAAAGCAAATGTGATGCATTGAGATAATAACTAACTAATGGGGTATACAAGGGTTTTGGGATTTGGGGCTCTTAACATAATATCAAACAAAGTATAATCTATCTATATAATCTAATAAAGCTAATTGATGTGTTAGAACAATGGGTATCCAAGGATTTTTTTGTAATTTATTGTAAAATAATATAAATTTACTATATTAATTGCATTAGTATTAATGTAACTAAATTTTGAAATCCGGGACAACTTGAATTGAAAAAACTTAAAGACAATTATAATTAGTTTTTTTTTAGTTCCACAAGAGTCGAATATTTTTATAGGTTAGGTTTTTTAATATTTTTAATTATATAATTAGTGCAACTCGCACAGGTATAAATAACCATATAAAATGTATATTTATTTTAAAACAAAAAAAATCCCCAAGTTATGTAGATAAATGGGTAAAATTAATGAGCTTGATATGCAAAAAAATAACTCGTGTTTCTACTTAATGAGCTAAGTTTTTCTTACGTAAATAGATAGGTAACAACAATAGAAATGGAACAGGGTAGAACAATAATCTTGGAAATCACGAGTAAAAACAATAAAAATGCTAGAGCATTAATCCAATATTTATTAAACACATATACAAGGTCTAATCTAATGAAACTTATACATCGTGGACTTACTTTTAATTTTGACTAAAAATTCCTCAATTATAAATTGTTTTTCTCTTGACTTTGCCCACTAGATCTGGATATGTAAAGCAAGCTAATAGCTTATACATTGAATTTTTTAGTACAACTTTTTGTAAACAAATGCATTTTGCACGAGAATTAAAATTTTCCGTGCATTTTGGGATTTTGCCACATATTATAGAATTTTTATTTTTAGTAGAAAAGTAAAGTACTACGAGATAACTACGATTCATGGGTTAGAACAACGGGTATGCTAGAGGTTTTTGTAATTGTAAATTTTTAGATATTTGACAACTCGAATTGAAAAAACTTTAAGATACTTATGCTTAGGATTTTTTTCTTCGGAGCTCCAAAAGAGTTGAATATTTTTTCAGGTCGGATTTTTTTTTTTAGATAAGTGAAAAAATATATTAATCACCAAACACAACTATAATCTACTCCAAAGTGATGGCAACCCTTCTAGGAAGGCTCCCCAAACACCTAAGAGTAACTATTACAATTGGAGCTCATCAAGCCAACATTTGATCTTAGAGAAGGCCTTAGAGTTATAAACTAGTTTCATCCTTGTTCTAATTACAAACTTGATAGAAGCAAAACAACTATCAACACTAGGAACATAACTACACCAGTAGGCTTGATTTCTAGCAAGCCAAATGTGATACACAACAGCAGCCACAACAGAAAAAACTATTTTCCTTTTAGCTTGAGACATATTACCCCTTTTACTGATCCAGTTGAGGCAGTCATCCATGCTAGTCCACCTCTTCTTAATCTTGATCCATACCAGGCATTCCTACCATATCTGCTTGCTGAAATAGCAGTGAAACAGTAACTGATCAAGGCTCTCAGTATGAGAACCACAGATGGTACAGGTGTCCTCATCACAGACACCAAATTTCTTGAGCTTTTCTCTTGTCATAATCCTTTGATGTGCTGCTAACCATATCATGAAACTATGTTTAGGTGTGTTTAACCTATTCCATACAATCCTGTCCCATACCACTTTGGTACCCATCTTCTGTGCTTGTTTATAACATTTACCAATGGAGAAGACTTGGCCAGGTTGAGGAAGCCAGGTTGCTTGTTTAATCTCATCTCTGACTTGGCAAAAGTATCTCCATATCCAGCTAGCAGTGGACTTAGGGTGGTGATGCCACCATTCATCTCCCTGAATGTAAACAGAGTTAACCCACCTCACCCAAAGGGCATCTTTCTTTTCAGCAATGGCCCAAATTTGCTTACTAACTGCTAGGAGGTTCCATAGCTTTATATCTCTAACACCAAGGCCTCCATGGCTCTTCCTACTGCAGACTTTTTCCCAATTAACATAACTTGGTTTAAGGTAGTTAGCATTACCTTGCCATAAGTATACTTTGCAAATTTGATTAATTCTTGAAAGGACAGCCTCAGGAAAAATGAATATCTGCATCCAATAATTACAGACACTCATCAGCACAGAGTTTACAAGCTGAAGTCTACCAGCAAAAGACAGTGTTCTATGCTGCCAAGATTTGATCCTAAACAGCATTTTCTCAACCAACTTCTCACAATCTGCAATTCTTAGTTTTTTGGTGGTAATGGGAGCACCAAGATATTTGAGGGGCCAGGCACCAGAACCAAAACCAAACATCCTTTTTATCCTATGAAGCTCTGTAGCTTTCATGTTAACCTGAAAAATTTCAGATTTCTATTTATTTGCAGCTAGGCCAGAAGATTTCTCAAAAAATTTCAAACCTTGAAGCATCAAGTAGACACTTCTATAGTCTCCTCTACTGAAAACCATAAGATCATCAGCAAAACAAAGGCTATTCAGTTTCAATTCTTGACATCTGGGGTGGAAATGAAACTCACTCTTTGCCCCTTGATAATTTAGTATCCTAGTTAGATACTCCATACATAAGACAAAAACAAGGGGGGAAATAGGATCCCCTTGTCTTAATCCTCTCTTAGCCTCAAACAATTCTGTACATGCCCCATCAAAGAGGATAGTATAGCTGGTAGTAGTTATACATACCATCAGAATATCAATGAAATCCTTAGGGAAGTTAAGGGCCTGAAGCAAATCATGCACAAATTGCCATTCAATAGTATCATAGGCTTTTTGCAGATCAATTTTCATCAAACAGCTTCTGGCAGCTTGTTTTCTAGTATAATGCTTGACAAGATCTTGACATAGAAAAATATTATCAATGATACTTCTACCTGCCACAAATGCACTCTGACTTTGGCTAACCAGACCAGGCAGGACTCTTTTCAACCTTGAACATAAGAGTTTGGAGATGATTTTATACAGCACTATGCAACAGGCTATAGGTCTGTAGTCTCCAACATGTGAAGGGCAAGCAACCTTAGGAACTAAGGTGATTGCTGTAGTGTTTATAGCTTGAAGCATTCTGCCTGAGCTAAAAACTTCTTGCACAGCAGAAATGATATCTTGTCCCACCACATCCCAAGCATCCTTGAAGAAGCTGCTTCCATACCCATCTACCCCAGGAGATTTGTTGTTAGGGATAGACCAAAGTGTTAATCTAATTTCCTCTCCTGTGAAATGGAGGTTCAGAAGATCATGTTGAGCATCCACCAAAACAGGCCCTTGAAGAATGAAACTGCTTTTGATAGGCAGAACTTCTCTTTTTGTATTAGCAACAAAAGTGCTAAAGTGCTTCAAGAAAATATTCTTCACCTCTTCATGCTCATACACCCAAACTTCATCAATACTCATAATAGCATTAATATTATTTCTCTGAGCCAATAATTTAACACTATTATGAAATTTTTTGGTATTACTATCACCATCAAGAATCCACTCCCTTTTTGCTTTCTGACTTAAAAAAGAAAGGTAATTGCCCTGAGCATCTTTGAGTTTTTGATGAGCTATATACTCAGCATGAACAAGACTGACATTCCTGGGATCCAAATGCAGCTTATCCTGGCAAGCTTTAAGAGCAACAACAGCATTTAGATGAGCAGTTTCAACATCTCCAAATCTATCCTTGTTGAGCTTCTTTAGGTCTTGCTTCAAATTTTTCAATTTCTGCCACACTTGAAACATCCTAAAACCATGAATTTGCTGCTGCCAAGCTACTTTAACAATATTTAGAAAGCTCTCACATTTACTCCACATCTGAAAATATCTGAAGGGAATCTTGCCTTGGGGTGTGGGAAAACATTTGATCAAAGCTGGGGAGTGATCAAAATATCCCTCAGGAAGGAAAATCACTTCAACTGATTTGAAGAGATTTAGCCAATCTTCATTAGCAACTACCCTATCAAGCTTTGCAAGCACTCTATCTTCATCATCTTGCTTATTATTCCATGTATAAAACCTACCAATAAATTTGACATAAGTCAAATTACAGTAATTGAGGCATCTTTGAAAAGGTGCAATCTCTCTACTAGTTACTGCAGCCCCAACTCTTTCTTCATACTTGAGCACATTATTGAAGTCACCCATCATCACCCAAGGACCAACTAAAGAACTACCTATCTTTTCCAGGTCCTTCCATAAAACACTCCTATTAGCAGCATCATTATGAGCATAAACTATAGAACAAGCAAATGAAACATTAGAGCTGCAAGAAGTAACAACACAGTGCACTAACTGATCAGTGCAGAACCTGATGTCCACCTCAAAAGCTCTAGGGTCCCAAGCAATGATAATTCTACCCCTTCCATGCCATGGTAAGTTTGTAGTGATGTTCCAACCTGGATATAAGTTCAGATACAAGGCCCCCAGTTTGTTTGCCCTGATCTTGGTTTCAAGGAGACAAACAAGCTTAGCTTTATGTGAAGAAATAAGGTTCTTGACCTCTTTCTGCTTAGCTAACTTATTTATACCCCTTACATTCCAGCAAATTATATTATCCATTCACAATAGGGGTAGTCAACCCCTTATCAATCAGCTCATCATTACCTCTGTCATCAGGGAGGATGTCTGTTTTATCAGCTTCAGTAGGCACCTGTTGCAGCACCTCAAATCTATTGGGACTTGTCTGGCTTGTACTGACAGCAGCATTGACAGTAGGAGATTGCTGTTTTTAAATTTACTGGATACTGGTCTGAATCCATCCTCATCAACCAACATCTCCTGGTTCAGTTTAGGGGTCACTTTGGGCCTCCATTCCTGTTTCTTTTTAACAATCCTACAAGCATCACCTGTATGGCCTATCTTCTTGCAATGCTTGCAAATTTCAGGTTTCCACTCATATTCAATAATCTGGTTGAGGGTTACACCATGTTCATTCAAGAAAGATACAGAGTCAGGATATACCTGATCAACCATCACTTCCACCAACACTCTTGCATACATCAACCTATCTCTCTTCTCTGTAGCTTGATCAACTTTGACAAAGTCACCTAAATCCTGTACTATTTTGGTAAGGCTTCGACCTCCCCAGTATTTCACATTTAGCTTTGGGAGTTTAACCCAAATAGGGACCTTTTTCACCACTTGGTCACCAATATCAGCATCAATGTCCCATGATTTAACAATCAAAGGCTTGGAATCAAAACTGAAATGGCCAGTAAGAGCCAAGTTTTTCCCTCCCATGTCACTAAACCTCACCATAATAGTCCCCTTGCCAACTTGAGCAATCTTATCAATGCCCATTTTTCCCCAAATCCTCTTCAGAAACCCTTCCATTACAGAAAAAGGTGGATTAGCTCCTACCACAAAACAGAAAATGGCTGTTTGCCAATAGTCTACCTCCTCAGCAACATCATCTAGTTCTATTTTAGGTAACTGCTCCATTTGAGGAGGCTGCTCATCTATTACATTTAGCATATTGAAGTTCTTCTTCCCAGTGTTCATCTCTACACTAACAGCAGAGCCAAATAGTATGTTCTTACTAGGATTGCTATGCTTGAACTTACCTCTAGAAACTGAGGCATGATCTCCAGTGTTAGATTTCAGAGCTGAAACCCATTCTGAGAACCTTCTCAAAGCTTGGGGGTTAACTTCATCACCATCAGAATGTACAATAGGAGTATCTGGATTGAACTCCTCATCACTTGTAATGTCAAGATCAGAAATATCGTCTTCTTCCTCAGTCAGTTTGCCTTTCTGTTTCAGATCAATGGAGGTTCTAGCTATGGAATCAGAGCCTACTTTGCTTCTTGCATTCTTTCTCTTTGGGGGTCTGCCTCTCTTGCCCCCTGCCATGGCTTCCACAGATGGTGGAGGTGGGAAGGAGAAATCGCCTCAGAAGAGAGAGAACTTTCTATTTTTAGAAACCTTGTTTTGAAACCTTTTTTTAGGTTGGATTTTTGTTATAATAAAACTTTAACTATATAATTAGTCTGATTCGCACAGGTATAAACAATCATATTAAGTTTCAATTTTTAACTTTATAGTATTTATTTTTATAACAGAAAATTTCCTGTGTTTTATGCAGGCCATAACTCTAGTAGTAGTATATTAGCCAAGAGAGAATGACTACTAATTCATGCGGTTTCATTTTGAAAACAAAAGCATTTAATTAAGCACTAATCTATTAGGGGTCAAATTTTGGAAGATTTATTCAATGGCTACAATTTTACAATAAAATTTTAGCCATTGTAATAATTTCAATCTCAACCCTTAATTTTTGTTTTACCTTTACTTAAACTAAAATTGAGTCCACCTCTTTCTTCCTTTCTTAGGAGTAGGTTTAATCGGTACCTCTTCGACCATCTTGTAAATGCTATCTCGTGTTGTGCACTTCTTTGTGTAAACCGGGTATACTACCCAAGTTAAAAGAAGGCATATCTTTCAACAACCTTTTTGTTGGTGTCCCAAAATAATTGCAACAGTTTGATTGACGCATGTGAAAATGTACAACTTTGACCATATTATCAGTAATTTATTCGTAAAAATTATAAAATGTTGATATTTTGAAAATATACAATGAGACAAATCCAACAACATTCTATATAATGATATTTGATTTTATAAATTATTTAAAAAATATAGTCAAAGTAAGGTATGTAAATAGTGAAAAAAAGTCATACCGTTGCAAGTATTCTAGGACGGAGTGAGTAATTTAATACTACCTCCGTCTCATATTAATTGCAACAATAGCTTGTGCACATAGTTTTAGGAAGTTAGTAGAGTAGGGTATATGTTATATTAATTTATTGTAAAAAGTGATGTGATAGAAAGTGATGTGGTACTTTTAGAAAGCTTTTTTTGTTGCAGAAGAGGGCACAGCCCAAAAAACAAAACAAAGCATCGTAATATTTTAATGTTTTTCATATAAATCAATGAATGAGTGGGATATATTAGTTTGGTGATATATAATAATAAAATATTGGTGGATCCATCCTTAAAAAAGAAGTGTTGCAATTAATATAGGACAACCATATATGGAAAGTGTTGCAACTAATATGGGACAAAGGGAGTACTATTGTTACTATTATTTATTATCAATTAATGTTAACTAAATTATAAGTATCGTTATTCATTAAGTATTTATTATTAATTATAATTCAATACAGTTCAACTCCATGCAGTTCAGTTGTTACCGGCCAAGGAGAACAATACTGCAGGTATGACTTGGATTATGGAGGATAAGACTGCAACCTTCAATAAGCCTGGCTACTTCAGTTCTTCAGTATTAGTATGTCATATTTGAATGTCTTGCAATGTGCTTCGAGCTAAAGAAGCTAGCTACATTCAAAAGGAGAGCCCTAATCCAATTTCTTCTAAACACAAGACATCAATGTTTTAGTATGCTAAGAAGTGAATGACATAGAGACATATCACTATAATAGACAATTGATGAGATTAAACATCAGGCGAAATATTGAGCTGATCTGATCATCTAATGCTAACAAAAACAATCACAACCTGGTTTAAAAAAAAATTAATAGCATTAGCAAAGATATAACAGCTTGTTCAGATAGCCCTTTTTCTATGTACATGTGCATAGCTGCCAATCCTCCTATGAATCACAGCAAAGAGAACATTCTCAACTATCTCTTCTTGAGGGTCTACAAGTAGTCTTTTTACAGATTTGATCAAAGGTATAATTCTATGAGATATATGCCTTAGAAAGATCAGTATAATTGCAGACCTCACCTGTTCTTGGACATGTTATTTTACCAAGATTCTTACGAGCCATTTCCTCGAGAGCCTATCACAGTGCAAGAGAAAATCAATATTATTGAAGAGTCATTGTTCCCCAAAAACGGAGAAAAACTGGCTTTGGCAATAAATATTCTTGATATTCGGATGCCACACAAACCTTAGTGCTGTAGACATAGCCACTCGGCAAGACCATTGGTGGATTTTCTGTATCCATCAATTCTTTTGTTATGTAGCAAACAAGCTTGGAGTGTTGCTGCTTCGAGAACGGTAGTGACGTTGCCAGTTTGCGGAAACTTTCCTGAGATAATGGGTCATCTATTGGACAGCGCTCTTCATAGCAAAATCTAAAGGAGGTCAAGGCCTACCATTTTTCACTATATTTCATCCCGATGGCTAAGAGAAGCTACCTTTTAGAAATATTAAGCATCATATAAACATTAATACAACAGTCGACAAGTAATTTTGCCATTCCTAAATATTGCTTAACGATATATTTCTAAATGTAAAAGGGCTAAATATAGCAAGAACCCGACTGGATCAAGATGCAATTCTCTGTATGCAAGTGAATTTCTTGCCCTACTCTCGAAAAAAAAAACTTGATAGACTGTATTTATGTTAGCGCTCATAGACTTCCAATCAAAAGCAGAACAAACAGTATACAAATGCAAAGCATGTCTCCCAGTAGAGGTGTAGTTGTCATTGGCATGCTTTGTAAAATCACCAATTCCCTGCATTTTCAAGTTTTAAGCTCAATTTTTATAATAGCAATCTATACAGAGTTTCCTATAATAGAAAAAATATCTCTCTTAACTTAAATCTTATATGCCTTTAAAAAGGAAGCCTTCCAGAAGTGAACAGATCACCAACACCCATAGACATCATGAAAAGGGGGTACTTGCTTTACCACAATCCCAGAGTAGTACTCTAAGTCAAGTACTGCATAGTAGTTACACAATGCCAACACGGCAATTGCACTCAGAAGAGAAGCTCAACTATTGAATCACAGTACATGATGAAGCTCGAGTAGTAAAGTATTAAGCTATTTCTCAAGGGAAAAGAGAAGGGTCTAGGGTTAGTGTCAAACAATAAGTTGGAATAACTTCGTAAGTATATCTTTGAAAGAGAAATCAAAAGGATCCAAACAAAACAAGTTTCAAATCCCAAAAGAAAATCGTTTGTTAGAATTGATAAAACCTTTTTGATAAAATGAAAATTTTTACAACAAAGCAACAAGGTCTACTCGACATAAATTAGGCCTTGATAAAACCTTTTACAGAAATCTTTCATAAAATTCTCAATCAATATTATCAACTAATCAAAATGGTTCGTTAATAGACCATGTATTTGATTCGCCAAATACATCATTATTGTATACTCTTTCATATATATGGCGCAACCCAACGGTAAAGAAAAATGCTGTTTAAGAATTTGAGTCAGTAGCAAAAACACAAAACTGAAGTCCTAAAGAAGAGTTGTAAAATAAGTTGCAGACTTTCAGTACAAGAAAGTTAGGTTCAGCAAGAATATAAGTTGATTTCAGCAAATACAAAATAAGTTTAGTAAAATGTTAAATTCAATAGAATATCAAGCTAAAGTTCAGGAATAAGTTTAGTACAATTTAAAAACAAGTCAAGTTCAACAAACAAAATACGCTAAGGAGAATAAAGTCTTGAGTCAAGTCCTGGTTGTGCAAGGATATATTTGTTGAACACCAATATAATACTTCGATGATGTTGAATGGTGATTCATAAAATTATTTAGTTGCTGCATAAACTTTTTACGCCGATCAGCATAATCAATTAGAGGGTCCAATACTCAGCAATAATAGTACCATATTTCAGGGATAGCAAATCCAAGATCAATTCTATAATGGCCATGAAAAATAAATATACTTGCAGTAGCACAAACAAAACAAATATAATATAACCAAGAATGAAGGATACGGTGTTTTCAAAGCAGATAAACCAGCCTGCAAATAGATATTTAACAATGGTTCAAGGGTCATGCCATACAATCTATAGAATTCCTGCTTGAATTGGTCCACTAGGTGGTCCCATTGTTTGGGTTCAAAAAGAGCCTGTCAAGAGAAAAGGTAGCCAAAAAAGGTGATTAGGTAGTGATGATACTCAATAACCTACAATAATGTCCAAACTTCAGAACGGAAATGTTCACAACATAATTACTCAGTCCAAAACACCAGCCATATATTGCTAGCACAAAATGCTACTATAATTTGATAATTTTAGTAAGGAAATATTAATCCAACATTTGAGCCGTCCACAAATAACAATCCCACCAGTCAGTAATCGCAGAATATGCCAAACACTCCCAAAATGCCCCCACGTGTAACGTTTTAATTGGTTCAAATTTATTTAAAAAAAAAGGAAATCCCACCCCTTTAATTCAAAATATGTTTTAATCTCAAATTAATATTTTCAGCATTCAAAAAAGAATCACCCCATCCCCCTCAATTTTGTATATTTTAATAAAATAATCCCTCTCTTTTAATGTTTAAAATCAAATTAAATATTTATAAACAAACCATCCCCACAAGTCAACTACCGGCCTCCCTCCACCCGCAAACCACCCTCCCCTCATCTGTGAGCCACTGCACACCTTTTCCCCACTCCCAAAACCATCAGATTCAATCCTAACCGCCCCCCTTCCCCACAAAAAAAAAAAAACTCTTCCTCTCTTTTCCTCGTTTACTGCTCCAAACCCCTTTAATTTTTCACTCCTTCTCTCCTCCCGTATCTCCTTCAACTGCAAAATAGATTGCAAAAGAAATGCTTACAACCTCCTTGTAGATCTTGGAACAAAGATTATGATTCTAGTTTATCCTACTGTTGGAATCCATTTCTCTATCATTCAATTGTATTCCAATGACAACAGAAATATTTGTTCACAGAATTTGATTTAAGAAAAAATAAGGTTTAAAGACCAAATTATGTCGCTAAACATGCTGAAATTCAAAACACGATTCCTGAAGGTGAAAAAGAATAACTCTTTATTTTATTTTTTTTGGAGGTCTTCATTGGTTTTCAATTTGATTTATTTTTATGAGAATTTGATCCGAGTTTTTTGATTGAATCAGGTGGTTTCAGGGTGGGAGAAGGATAAGGTGGTGTGGTGGTTCAGGGGTGAGGAGAGGGTGGTGCGGTGCTTTAGGAGTGAAGGGAGACCACAATGGTGGTTAACACGGGGTAGGGGAAGTGTTAGTATTTTTATTTTTTTTGTTTTTCGATTTTTATAAATATTTAATTTTAAACTTTTATAACATTTTTTAATAACAAAAAGTAAAATGACATTCAAGTTGAAGGTCATTAAGCTATGTTCCAAAAAGATCTCCACCATCCGAGCAAAAGACAAAGGAGGAGGGATTAGAAAATCCCAACTGGATTGAAAATTTCATATAAAATATGCTAACATTCTCTTTTACAAGCAGATGCATCCATGAATTCCTTAATCGTATTTCTTAATTTTGACTTAACGCATATATATGCATGACCAAGCAAGAAATTCTACTCTATGAAATTCTATTTTACTTGTCGTGTAAAAATATGAATAATAGGAAACAAAAACAAGGAATCAAGGATACAATCAAAATTTGCTGCATGATAAAGAATTGGACTCGAAGTAATAAATAATCACGCCACAGTATTTGTAATTGAGATATTAGACTAGAGAAGGGGGTTTGGCTTCACACACCAATACAACATTAAAGGAACACCTCCAAGTAAAAAAAATGTAGTGTCTAGAACTGGAGGAAGGGGGAAAAACATAATAAGGTATAACAAAACGGTGTTTACTGTAGGAGCAAACGACGGAAAGTGCTGATTTAATTCATTGTTTGAATTAAGCTTGGGTGCCCAGATTGGGTCAAAAATGAGTCAGAGCTTCTTTATGAATTTCATCAAAGCTCTGCACATAGTAATTGAGTTTTATAAATGGCAGTTTTGAATCTAAAAAAGACTCTGATTCGTAATTATTTAATTATGTATCTAGGAATCTGAGATCATCTACATGCACAGCAATTCTTCTGCAGACATTCGAATCCACATCCTAGTGACCAACCCCCACAGCGATTCTTCTGCAGACATTCGAATCCACATCCAAGAGACCCCCCCCCCTCTTTTTAAGAGAAACAAATAAGGAGAAGCAATTGATAACACTAATAATAATAAGAAAGTGGAGGAAGACAAAAGGAAGAGGCCGATCAAGAAACTGACCTTGTATGTAGCACACTCTGTATTGCTCTTAAAAGCAAGTGTTGCAATCACTCTCTGCAACTCTTTCATATGAGTAGCTCCCCAAGGTGCTAAATTTTTTCGAGCATAAGTAATTGCACGCATATGATTATCAGCTCTAACCAATTCTATGAACTCTTGAAGCCTTAGCTGAAACTCAAATATGCTCTGCCACCAAAAAGAAAGTAGTTGTAAGCTTCTTTCTTCCTTATAGAGGAAGGAAGTGATTAGCATATCGGAAACTGATGTAAATTGCAAATCTGCAAGACATTAGCTAGAACAAAAACTGTTCAACACAAATTTTAGAGAAATATGATCAAGAATTTAGTGTTCATTTGCTCAGAAAACATTCGTAAGAATTTTTCCCTGGGTAATCATACATGAGATATAAAATACATACTGACACAATGTTTGTTACTAGCCAAAGGAGTGACTGTTTCATTTGTATTATGGAATGTCCAAATTGGATGCTCCTAATAATTCCCTCCAGCTTCTATACATCGAATGCACTAAACCACTAAAGCTTATTCTTATTAGTTTGTTACCAATCTCCTTAATATGCATAAAAGGTCAACTAAGACAAACACTCACAAAAGAAGAGTCCTTGTATTCTGACTGACATGAATACAAAGTCTTATTCACAATTTTCACAAGAATCGAGCAATGGTAAAATAAAAAGAGCACTTGGGGTACAAATGCAAAACTTAGCTTGACAACTAAGACGATTTCAACTCCATAAGGATTCTGACATGATGGAACTTGGAAGTGGTCTTATTGTAAAACACCACATAATTCAATCTAAGGACGGTAATGGAAAAAGAACTTAGGAAAAATTGGTGGGAACTACCATATAAGTTTCACTTTTTGAAAAAAAAGCTACCTTTTATAACTTTTCAAAAAACAACCACCATTTAAGAACTTCAACTTTCGAAAACACTACCAGTTGATGGAATTACTAAGGGCCCGTCCGGTATCACTGTAGTTTTCTGTTTTTTGGTTTTTTGTTTTTCAAAGTCATATGATATATGTCATATAATAAATCAAAAAATAATCAAACCTATTAAAATCATGATAAGTTTGAAACTGACAACAAAAAAGTGGAAACAACTTTTTGTGGTTTCTTGTTTTTGGTTTTTTGTTTTCAAAAAAACAGAAAACTGAAAACAAAAAACGATCACGAGCAGGCCCTAAAGGAGCTGTTATGTGGGTCCCACAAAATTCGCCTTTCCTCTCATTTTTCACTTATTTGAAGTACCTAAATTACCCTTGCATTTAAATCCTAACAACTAATTCTAATTGCTCCAACATTTTTAATTCTCTCAGTCTCACTCTCTCTCTTTCTTATTGCAGCTTCCTCCTGTCAATAAGCTTAGCTTTTGTACTGCTTGGTTCCATTCTCTCTCCTACACACGTCTCGCTCTTTCTCTCTTCCAATTTTCTGCTTTGTTCCATAATTATTGCAGCAACCATAACTCCAACCATTTCAACGAGGGTAGTGCATATGTCTTGCATTTTGGGTCTTCACAACTAAAAATTTTTTGCCCTTAGCCTTCAACTTTTATTTTAAACACTGCTAAACCCTAAATTGTGACCAAGATTGAAGATTCTTTGAAACAATTGAAACCCCCAATTCATAAACCCTAACAATTTAATTGAATATATTAAGTAGCAAAGTAAAAAAGTTTACCTACAAATGCTTCACAAGGACTGAACAAACTCTAATTTAATTCAAGATGAAGGTAAATAAAGAAGAAAGTTTGGATAGTTGAGAGATCGAGTGAGCACTTTCATATAAAGCATGGCTCCATTGAAATGAGAGGGAAAATCAGAGAACATGAGTTGGAAAACAAATTTGTGGAACATACATAACAGCTCCATTCGTAATTCCGTCAACTAGTATTGCTTTTAAAAGTTAAAGTTCTTAAATGGTAGTTGTTTAGAAAAAATTCTTAAAGGTAGTTTTTTTTCAAAAGTGGAACTTAAATAGTAGTTACCATCAATTTTTCCATGTATTTATACATGTTGGACTCGTTGCTGTCCCAACATCAACGCATTGATCAGATCTCAAATTCGAAGTGAAGATCCTTTCCACTTGTCCTTGATCTCTTGTATGACAACGTCTCCTCACATTACACGAGACAACGAAGCAATTGAGGACTAAGAGGGGTCTCCAAAAGAAGGAGCAAAGTGACACCTAAACTATTAGCCTGTGAAATAACTAGCAGAGGTTTAACAAGCTCTCACTGAATATTCTAGCACTTGAGAAATTTATAACCAATAGCCAAAATCAGTAGCTACTAGTGCATTTAAACACAGCCACCTTCCTTTAGTTTTGCATAACAAGTATACTTAACTTTCCCCGGATGATCTCGTAGTTCCTAACCCCCCCCCCCCACAAATAAAAACAGAAGGCTTTGTTGACTGAACAGGTCTGTTGGCTCCAAAAAGATTACCTGTTAACAGAGCCCATTCCACGGTACACTTCCATAGACATGATACTTACACCCTTTACCTCGAGATTTCCAGATAAATTACTAGGAATAGTAACAATGTGCACATATACACGCAAAAGAATATAATGACTGCATTGCAAAGGCCTTTATTAATTATTAGCATACGTATAGATGATCCGTATGTTAAGCCCACCCTTTGACAAATAGCCAAAAAGGAAACGGAAATTCATGGCTATATTAGGATATAGTAACAAGACATTTGACAATAATGTTTCTCCAGAAACTTTACTTTTTGAAAGTTTTGAATACTTAGAATCACGATACAGTACTATATACCTTTGACTTCTTCAACCTGGCCTTGTTCTCAGAACACCAGGCTAATGCAGGAGCGACCTCCTTATTCTGAAGAGCTTCAATCACCTTTCGAGCTTCATGAAATACATCAATATCGACAAGATCCTGACATGAGAAGATCGTATTCAACAACCAAAACCAAATTAGTAAAACACCTGCACTACATTTCTTCTCCAGCTCAAGAGAGCACAAAAATGTGATAGCAATGTTGAAAACAGAATTATTTTCTGAAGGGAAAGGGGTAGCTGATCTATATACTTCACACTACCACAGAAAATTTTTCTTTTTTTATGTTCACATACTGCAGACAAATTTAAAGTTTTATCATATCTACAGAAGATCACGTTCATTAGTAAGAACGTCGAAGGGAAAAACCTATTCTAGATCCATCATTAGCGAACAGTATCACAACTTGCTCAATTTAAAAGTTATTTCTGCTGTACATGAATCAGGATGTTCACCTAAGCATGTCTCTCATTTTTGCAACCCAAACAAAAGAACATTACAGTTAATTTCCTTATGACAAAAAAATACATCAGCAAGCATGCCATTGACAAATATGTTATTCAAATAATAAAAGGAGATTCAAATACATTTGTTCTTTTTTTGATAAAGCCGAAACATCAAAGTCCTAGCCATCAAATAGAAATAGAATGCCAATGCAAAAATGAACATTAAGGGAGAAGTGAGAACAACCCAAAGAAACATCGGAAGTGGTTAAAAATAAATAAGAAGCAAGTGGGTCAATCCAAGACACATAAATGTTGGAAGAAAACAAGGAAAACCAAGGATGTCAATACGCTTCGATGCAGCTGATGGACAGCACACTAAGCCCACGGTGCTAGATCAAGACTATGTTAACTTCCTACAGAATCAAAGACATGCCAGATAATATAGAAGGGGATGTGGACGAAAAGTAGTAATTCAACCCACATGATGAACGCTATTAAATTTCTAAGCAAAAATTGAAGAAGCACGCTCAACACTCCAACAGTTTCAAAAGGGATGAAGGATCAGGGAAGAAAAATGCGGTAACGGTCGCGTTCGCGGTAACGGTCGCGTTGTCGCGGGAACGGGCCGTAACGGGTGTAATGTAACGGGTCGCGGTTGTCGCGGCGTGAATTTTTGGGAAAAATTCACATAAGCTTGAATTTAACCTTGTTTTTATGTTCTAATAGTTTATAAAGTATATTTATAGCATAATAAGGTAAAAACTATTATTATTTTACTATATTTCATAGAATTAGTGATAAAAAATTTGAGATTATTATTAATTAAATTGAATATGTTTGAATTAAAACTTAGCACAAGTTTGGAGCATAAAAAATACAAGGTCACACCAATATAAAAAAATATGATTATCTTATACAAATCTAAATAAAAAATATTTTATTTTATTTTACTATTTTATTATGAAAAAGGTATTTAGTTTTTACTTAAATCCATTCATTTTTTAAAATTGAGTCTCAGTTGCTAGCAATAGAAATAGAAAATGTAAAATGATAAAGTACTAAGTAGTACGTAATAAATCAAGGTTTAAGTAAATGAGAGAGTGGCTGCCAGTTGTTGCTTTATGAAAAATTGTGGGTGAAAACTGGAATAAATGATAGCTCCGGCTGTAGGTTTTGACAGAATTAGTAGGTGAAACTGGGAAATAGTTAAATAGGTGAAAACTGGAAGAAGTAAAAGGCCAAAGGGTGAATATTTTTAAAAGATAGTGGGTTTATAGTGGGTTTAGTGCCTGCCACCTGTAGGTTTTGATAGAAATAATAGGCTGGCCATTCTTCATCTCTTACCTCTAGCTCTGCCCCTTTTCTCTTTCTTTCAACCACAACCCAGAGAAATCGAAGCAAACTACTACACAAATAACTATACAAACAACACCGAGATGCGAAGCACACACATAATTGAAGATAAAA
The DNA here is from genome assembly GCA_947645195.1 of Patellifolia procumbens. Taxonomy (NCBI): domain Eukaryota; kingdom Viridiplantae; phylum Streptophyta; class Magnoliopsida; order Caryophyllales; family Amaranthaceae; genus Patellifolia; species Patellifolia procumbens. The sequence continues at coordinate 61,465 of CANSGD010000474.1, forward strand.
TGCAAATAATAGGTATGTTTGAATGAAAATTTTTACAAATCTGAGTCATTTTTATTTTCTTCTACTTCCTTCAACCTCCCCAAACCATAACTCAGCCTTTATATCAAAATATCGGCCGAGTCCTTAGTTTTAAAAGGCGCGAGGCGCACCGAGACGCAAAGGGTCCTTGGAGCCTAGGCGCAAGGCGAAGGCGCGCGCTTCTCGTAGGCGAGGCGCAATTTTTCTAATTTTTGTTTTTTTTTATTTATTTGCCTCTTAGGTAGTCCAACTATAACTTAAAGAGGAGATAAAAAGCCTTTTGATTTCAAGGATGGGACCCCTCAAAAAAAAAAAATCCAGGTTGAGAGCACGTGACTGGGGGTAGGTGGGTGGGTTATTTTTTACACTTTAACTCACTAAATAAAAGAATAAAAGAGAAAACTAAGTACGCTGGATATCGCATCACAGTAAAGGAAATAGGGTAAACTGGAGAACCGGAGAAGTTGCCTGAAACCTATCCACCACTGCCAGTGGTTGGCAGATCTTGAGCCATAAACAACTGTCGGCTGTCTCTGTGGCGTTCTCTACCGTCGCCGACCAAGGAGCGGCTGTAAAATGGCTCTCTCGCAGATTAGGGTTTTTCCGCAATTAGGGTTTTTCGATTTGGCGTTGAATTTGAAGCAATTGAATGAAATTAATTGAGGGGTTTTGCTCGAATTTGAGTTCGAAACCCTAGGTAAGATTTAATTCGTAGACAATACTTAATTTTTTTCGATCTTCAACTCAGATCTACTTTATCTTGCTCTTCACCCCAAAATGAGCTGGAAGCGACGCGCCTCGCGCCTTCTCTAAGGCGGCCTAAAGCGTGCGCCTTCACGCGCCTCTGGAAAAACGCCTCGCCTCGGTGGTCGGAGGCGTTTTTCCACGCGCCTCGCCTCTCTTGCCGCCTAGGCGCGCCTGAGGCGCGCTTTTTAAAACTAAGGCCGAGTCCTTGTTGTAACGGCAAAAAACGGCCGTTACCCGTTACGTAACGGCGATAACGGCGCATTTGGTGTGAATTATAAAACGGTGTTACATAACGGGGTTTAACGTAACGGCCACTCACAAACCCGTTACAAAACGCCCGTTACGCTTTGTAACGGCCGTTATTTGCTTCCCTGTGAAGGATGCAAAAGACATTACAACCATGATATTGAAATCCAGTATAATTCATGGTTCCAAATTTGGTTTCGGTCGCGGAATCAGTCATGGTGTCGCGGTCACTAAATTGATGCGGTTGTCATACCGCTAAGAATCGGCCGAGAGCTCAAGATATCGCTTGAATTGGCCTGAAGGGCGTTTCTTTTCACCTTTACAATGCGGTTAGTATCGGTTCGTAAGATTCGAGAACCTTTACAATCCAGCCGATACGATATGATAAGGCCTCGTTTTGACACCGCGGTATAATTACATCTGCCTGACTAAATTCAGCACATTAAAACAAAAAGATTACAGTGATACTGCAGGTTTTTGTTTATTTAGGGGCAACTTGTTACTTTTATGGCTGATGATCTCAGCTAAAACTCCATTATCTTGTTCCGGAACGAAAGAAACTAGGTTTTCACCCAAAAAAAGAACGAAAATAACTAGGTAAACCCTTCTGTTCAATTGACGCTAACTTTCCCCACTGCGCCACAGGACACACCCCTCCCCTCCCCTCCCCTTCCCCAAAACAAAATCTCAAGCAAACCAATAAGCCATTAAAAAGTTGAACCAATCAATTTATAGAATACTAACAAATCCAAGAAGCAATAATACAAAGCAAGGTACCTGTATTTTGCTAGTTTCAGCCAACATTGCAGCACTGTCATAATATGACATCCGAAGCATATAGTCAACAAGAATCCGCTTCAAACGTGTGACGCTCCATTCAGATAAATTATCTGCATCTGCAGACTCCAAATGGTCTAATCGAGCTCGACAACGTTGAACTTGCAAGTTCTCTATTCGGCTTCCTTCCTCTAGCTAATTTATCAAGACACTAGCATCAATATTTTTGAAAGAAGATGGTTTTGGAAATTATTTGAGTTCCTCTAACATTTGAGGAACTAAAAGATCGAATACATTTCTGTTTCTTGTTTCCTCTTTTACACATACACAAAGAGTTAAGAGAGCGGAAGAGTATATGAAGTATTACAGCAATTAATCAATTCACAAACTTCTGTGGCGAAATTAGGATGACAAAAGCAAGTTGATGATTAGACTAACACTAAGGCTCCGTTTGGTAGGGCGTAAAACATTTTCCCTTAAATATTTTTTCCATTTTACATTGTTTGGTTTGGAGTAAAACATTAAAATGTAAAACTTGGGGTGGAAAACCATTTTCCACCTTAATGAAAACATTTTCCCCCAAAATTGGAAGGAAAACATTTTCCATCACAAGGGGAAGGAAAACATTTTCCCTCACACATTGGAATAATTGATTTTCAATTCAACCAAACAATGGAAAATGCTTAAAATGAAAAATCATTTTTCATTCTACCAAACAACGGAAAACTTTATTGAAAATGAGTTTTTCCATTGTAAACTGTTTTTCATGGAAAACTAATTTACATTGAAAATGTATTACGCCCTACCAAACGGAGCCTAATAGCAAACAATTGACAGATAGATCCAATTTCACAAGATATACACCAAAAGAAGCTAATTCTTGAAATTAACACATCTTTAGATGCTATCTTTTCTAAAGATTAAAAGACTCATCTTTAATGGAAAAAATAAACTACTTAATCGATGGATGAATGGTTAGTTGGTTACGATTAACTATAATGTCTACAGTTCACATTCCCATCAACTTTGGTACAAGGGAACACAACAGCATGAGGTAATCAAATCAAGGAGCTTGACCAAGAGAATTCTATAAAACAGAGCATGAGGGAATGAAATGAATCGCAATTCCATTTACAGTATCATTAAAGATAATGGACTAAGCGTCAATGAAAACTAATGAAGAACAGCATTTTTTTACAAGATACATTACCACTCTGAAATCATATTTTAAGCTTCACCTTAGATAGTTTATGGGAAAATTACACACTCTTCTATTACTAAGGCTATTTATCCATCTCGGAACCTCCAAACTATACAGCGAGGGGATTCAAACCGGTGCCAATGATGTTTTTGTTCCTATCCTTGTCCTCTTAACAATCACATTACAGAGTTGTGGCTCAAAATAGATGAAGATTGAAGAACATACTCCTTCTATACAGAAATTTTGACATATAGCCATAGGTGCTACAATTGAAGAAGAAATGTTGTCTACAGCAACAAAACAAGGATACTTTTTTTTTTATCGAACAGACATTGACATGGAATTACAATAATCTTTGCTTCCATGAAGCAATTCACAAACTTCTGCATCGAAATTAGAATGACGAAAGCAAGTTGATGATTAAACTAACCCTAATAGCAAACATATTACATATAGATCCAATTTCACGAGAAATACACCAAAAGAAGCCAATTCTTGAAATCAACACCTGTTCTTTTTACAATTCATCAAACTAAAAACTCAAATTTCTAAAGTTCGAGAGCTTGTTCTACTCGATGTCCTTCAGTATCGTGGAACATCTTTATTTCTTAGCTTATTCCAAGCTAAAGACTAAAAAACTTCCAAATTCAGAAATGAACCAATGGAAAAACATTTAGGAAGAATAATCAAGTAATCAACCAGCATTCTCATCAACTTTTCATCAAGACATACACCAAAAGAAGCCAATTCTTGAAAAAAAAAAAAACTGAACAGCTTGTTGAACTCGATTAAAAGACATATACTATCAATCAACAATGAATTATGAGAAATTCCGATTCTCATCAACCAGCATTCTCATCAACTGTTCATCAAACTAGAAAGAATACACCAAAAGAAGCCAAATCTTGAAAACTTGAAATTCCGATTTCTAAAGTTCTAACAGCTTGTTCATCAAAACAGTTGCAAATGAAGAATACCTTTCTCTTGAGGCCTTGTAAGCGAAAGACGAGGGAGGAGAGATGAGAAACAGCATCTTGTTCAGCAGATGAATCGACGGCGGAGATGACGGCGTTAACCTCCTTCTCAAAAGAGCGATGATTAGCGCGTATTGTTTTCTTGTAGTGTTCGAAAGGGACGCGCATTAACTGGTGTTCTAGCTTCAGTGAATCACACAACTGGCTCGCTTTAGACGCCGTTGTTGCCGCCATTGTAGCAGTTACTCCGGCTCCGATGGAGGCTGCGTTGTCTGATGTAATGGTGTTGATACCAGTGGCGGTGTTGTTTCCGTTGGGGAGAGGGTCGATTTCCATTGAAAGCGACTGAGATGAGATCCGAAGGTTTGAGGGAGGGACTGGGGAGGAAGAAGGTTGATTTTTTTGGTGCAAAGGAAGAAGGTTGATGATGGTGGTGAAAAATGGTGATAGTATATTAGTATTGGAGGATGAGGAATTAAGGATGAGTATGTTTCTGGGAAATTAAACGTCGTCGTTCATCTCATAGAAGTAACTCAAGTAAGTGATAGTCATGATAACTCATGATCAAGATGAGAGAAAAGCCAAAGACCTATCTGATAGATGTGAACAGTAACATCTATCACATAGGTCTGTACTATATTTTTAAAAAATATACTATAATATTTTATCGTACTACAATTTTCAGAAACTATACTATTCTAATCTGTATATAAATATACTACATTACGCGAAAAATATACGACATAAATATATAAGTGTACTACATTTAAAAAAAAGCTTGATATTTGCCCAGCTCTTACCTATCGGATAGGTACTGGGCAACGCTCATCAAGATGAGCTAGTAGTTTTTTTTTTTTTACTAAGTTCATGTCAATTGAATTTTTATTGAATTGAACTTATTTTCACTGAAATGAACTTATTGTTATTGTCTTACTGAACTAAACTTATTTTTAGTGAACTGAACTTATTTTTACTGAACTGAGCTTATTTTTACTGAACTGAACTTATTTTTACGGATTCTTGTTGTTTTCCTTCTTTGCACTACTGATTTTTACTGAACTGAACTTATTACTACTGAACTGAACTAAACTTATTTTTACATAAACTTATTAAAATAAGTTGACGAAAACATGGCCTAAGGGTTCATCTTTCAACTTATTTTCAGTACTGATCGAATTAGACATACATTTGGATAAGTTCAGATAACTTTTTTAATAAGGTGAAATAAGGTTTAATATAGTCGAATAAAGTCTAATAAAAAAATTGCAGATAAAGGTATAAATAAGTTGAATAGAAGCCCCTGAGTTTCAATGAGTTTGAAAATAAGTTCATGTAAAAAAATATGAAGTTCGGGCAAGATTTTCTCTCTCTAAGATTCTCTCCTCTCACCCAACATTTGTTAATGTCGTGCCAGTGGGTATGAGAGCTAGATCTTCTGAGTCAGAGTCTGATAAAAAGGTTATTTCAACCTATAATTGTGGTTTAGTTGGACTCCTTGAAACAGGGTGAAGACTCCTAATATGGGAGGCTTATACCTTATGCGTTTAATGGCTGGTGTGTCACTTCAAACAGTGCTCATCGCCCTAATGATAGAATGGCTTTGGGTTGGAACCCTCACTCTTTATCTGTGAACATTCTCTTTTGCTCCAAATTCCAATCTGCTGATTCACTGTAGTGTCACTCCTAGAAACCACTCTATATCATTCTCTTGCGCTTTAGTGTATGATTTCAAGTAGCCTGAGGAGAGAAGAGCTCTTTGGGGTGATTTAATGATGCTTAGCATATCTTATAAAGGGCCTTCGGTTATGTTACAAGATTTCAATTGTGTTCTTGTTGGAACATTTGTAAGGGTAATGGGTTTAGTTACTTCACATATGGGGGAATTTAATAGAGGTGTAGGATTTAATTCCGGAAAACAAGAGAAAAGGAGGGTAGGGCCAGCTCGCGGGCCGCAACCCGTGGTCGCGAGTCGCGACTGGGCACTGCCTGTGACACTTCAGTTTTGCGATATGACCGTTTATGTTCGTTGAAGCGCTTTTGCTCGGTTTTGCATGGTTATTGCATGGTTAATGTTTGGCTTTATTCTCTGATTTAAGGGCCTTATTAAGGAGCCTATTAAAGGTCCTTAATGAGGGTCCTTGCATATGTGACTATAAAAGGAGGAGGTGAACTCCATCCCTTGACACAACCAAGATTGCTTGCTTAAGAATTTCTTATTAACTCTCCTAAGTGTTCTTGATAAACACATCAAACACAAGTTCTTTAGGATTCACTTCTAAGATCATAGAAGTGAATTGTCACTCCATTGTATCTCATTAGTTATTTCGTGTAACCCGGTGATCCTAGAGGGGCGAAATAAAACTAATAGGAAAGCGTAGTTTCCGTGCCTTGGAGTGGTGAATTATCCGGTTCCTCTTGTTACATTGTCCACATATAACAATCTATTAGTTTTATTTTCCTTACGGATATGGCTTCATAACTCAAGGACCTTACTTTGAACTTCCAAAAATTGGATAAGTTTGAAGGTGTGGGTTTTCATCGTTGGCAAAAGAAGATTCATTTCCTCTTAACAACTCTCAATGTGGTGTATGTGCTTATAACACCAATTCCGGCTTTTCTGGAAGAAGGGGTTGAGGAACCCTTGGAGACTACTAGGAGGCGGAAAAAGTGGAAGAATGATTACATTTATCGTGGTCATATTCTCAATGCACTTTCAGATGCCTTGTTTGATTTTTACCAAAATGTGGAGAGTGCAAAGGAGCTTTGGGATTCTCTAGAGGCCAAATTCATCTCGGAAGATGCTTCAAGTAAGAAGTTTCTTGTTAGTAATTGTAATATGTTTAAAATGACTAATGAAAGGCCTATAATGGAGCAATTTCATGAAGTTCATCACATTTTAAATCAAATAAGGTCACATGGTATGGTAATGGATGAAGGAATTGTTGTTGCTTCCATTATTGATAAATTACCAACTTCTTGGAAAGACACTATACATACTTTGAAACATAAGAAGGAGTATCTTACCATGGAGCAATTAGGAACTCATCTTCGTATTGAAGAAGGGATCCGGGCTCAACATGGGGTTAAGGACACAAATTCTAGTGCTCCTAAGTCTACCGTTAATATGGTAGAGGTTGGTGGGTCTAATGGGACCAAGAAATCCAATGCTCAATCTAAAACCAATGTTGCAAACAAGAAGAGTAAAACTCTTATTTGTTGGGTGTGCAATGGTCCTCATTTGAAGAGGGATTGTCCGTCTTGGAAGAAAAAGAAGACGACAAAGAAAGATCAACCTAGTGTTGGTCAAAACCAAGGTATGGTTGCACTTGAAAAGTTTGTTGCTATGATTTCTGAAATGAATTTTGTGCAGGTTGATGATTCTTGGTGGATTGATTCAGGAGCTTCTCGACATGTGTGCAATAATAGGCACCATTTCAAGTATTTGAAGGAATTAGATGATGGTCCAATTTTGTATATGGGGAATGATTCTACGGTAAAGGCTAAGGGAATTGGCCAAGTAGAATTGTTGTTAACCTTCGGAAAGACTCTAACTCTCCGGGATGTTGTTTATGCTCCGGAAGTTAGGAAAAACTTTGTGTCGGGAGGTCTTTTGAATAAGTTTGGTTTTAAGGTTGTTTTTGAATCCGATAAATTTATAGTGTCTAAGAGTGGTATTTATGTTGGTCAAGGTTACTTTTGTAATGGAATGTTTAAGTTTAGCATTGATAATAAAATTGCTAGTTCTATTTACATGCTTGATGTTTCTTCTCTATGGCACAATCGGTTATGTCATGTGAACTATCGTAGATTATATGACATGTCTAAGTTAGGTTTAATACCTACCTTTGATTTGAATTTAGAGAAGTGCAAGACATGTATGTTAAACAAAATTACAAAGAATCCTTTTCCTAGTGTGACAAGACAATCGGTATTGCTAGAATTGGTGCATAGTGACTTGTGTGACTTTCATAGTTCACCATCTTTGGGAAATAAAAAATATGTTGTAACTTTTATTGATGATTTTTCAAGATATTGTTACATTTATTTATTATTCTCAAAAGATGAAGCACTTGAAAAGTTTAAGATCTATAAGACCGAAGTGGAACTTCAACTTAGTGGAAAAGTTAGAAGACTTCGGATGGATAAGGGTGGTGAATACTATAATCCTTGTTATTTTAATTCCATTGGAATAATCCATGAAACTATCGCACCATACTCACTTCAAAGTTATGGTGTGGCGGAAAGGAAAAATAGGACTCTAAAATAAATGGTTAATACCATGCTTTCTAATTCGGGTCTAAGTGACGGTTTCTGGGGTGATGCTATTTTAACGGCATGCTATATTTTGAATAGGGTTCCTAATAAAAGGAACAAGACTACCCCATATGAACTTTGGTCAACGAAAAAGCCTAATCTAAATTACCTTAAGGTATGGGGATGTAGGGCTATTGTCAAATTGACGGAACCTAAACGTAAGACGTTAGGTGAAAGAGGAATTGATTGCATATTTATAGGCTATGCAGAAAATAACAAAGCCTATAGGTTATATGTCATTGAACATAATGATTTTGTCTCTATTCACACTGTGATAGAGTCAAGGGATGCAACATTTGATGAGACTCGTTTCTCTTCCCTAGACCAAAGGACATGATACCTAGTACTGGTTCCAAGGTTGTGGGTGACACCAATGATGATCATGAAACCACAACACCGGAAATTAGGAAAAGTAAAAGAGTTAGAAAAGAGAAATCTTTTGGGCCGAATTTTCAACTTTATTTAGTTGAAGGGTCAAGGGAGTCTATTGTGACTCAATTTTCATATTGTTGCAATATGGAGGAGGATCCTAGGACCTTTGATAAGGCTATGAAATCTCATGATTCCGCCTTTTCGAAAGAGGCTGTGAATGATGAAATGGATTCAATAATGGGGAATAATACATGGGTTTTAGCTAATTTACCTCCCGGTTGCAAACCTTTAGGTTGTAAATGGATTTTCGTAAGAAAACGGAAAATCGATGGAACCATATTAAAACACAAGGCCCGGTTAGTGGTCCAAGGTTTTAGGCGAAAATATGGTATCGAATACTTTGACACTTATGCTCTGGTAGCTAGAATTGCTACCATTAGACTATTGATAGCTTTATCGGTGATTCATGGTCTTGTAATTCACCAAATGGATGTTAAAACGGCATTCCTTAATGGTGAATTGGAGGAAGAAGTATACATGAATCTACCCGAAGGATTTATGGTCAAAGGTCAAGAGTCTAAGGTTTGCAAGTTAATTAGATCTTTGTATGGACTTAAGTAAGCATCAAAGCAATGACATCAAAAATTTGATGATGTAGTCTTGGCTAATGTGTTTAAAATAAATCAGTCTGATAAATGTGTATATAGAAAATTTGATAATAACAGTAAAGGAGTTATAATTTGCTTATATGTAGATGATATGCTCATCTTTGGGACTGATTTGGAACAAATGAAAAACACTAAAGCTTTTCTCTCAAGTAGCTTCTCAATGAAAGATTTAGGTCAAGCGGATGTTATTCTTGGTATTAGAATAATGAGAGGTAAAGGAACTATTTCTTCATCACAAGCTCATTACATTGAGAAAGTGGTAAAGAGGTACAATGAGTCAAACTCGTCTCATTTTTCTACTCCAATGGATCCTAGTATTCACTTGGTTTCGAGTAGTGGTACTCGTATTGCTCAATTGGAGTATGCAAGCTTGGTTGGAAGCTTGATGTATGTTATGACTAGCACTCGGCCGGATATAGCATTTGCTATTGGCAAGCTTAGCCGATATACTAGTAAACCTAGTATGATGCATTGGCAAGCTTTGAGAAGTGTACTAAGGTATTTGAACAAAACCAAAGATTATGGTTTAACTTATACGGGAGAACCTTCAATCATTGAAGGGTACTCGGATGCTAGTTGGATATCCAATAAGGAAGATTATTCTTCCACAAGTTGATGGGTGTTTCTTCTTGGAGGAGGTGCCGTCTCATACGCATCTAAGAAGCAAACATGTATTACCGATTCAACTATGGCATCGGAATTCATCGCATTAGCTTCTTGTTGTCAAGAAGCGGAATGGCTAATGAATGTGTTGAGTGATGTTGACGTATGGGTCAAACCAATGTCTCCTCTAGCTATCTATTGTGATAGTGCATCCACAATAGCCAAAGCGTATAGTGAAGTCTACAATGGAAAGTCAAGGGACATTGGGGTTAGACATAGCTATGTACGTGAAATGATAAGGAATGGTTGTATAACCATTGATTTTGTTCGGTCTAGTGTGAACTTGGCGGATACGTTTACAAAACCATTGTCAAGGGAACTCGTGAACAAAATGAACAAAATGAACATAGGGATGGGTCTTAAGCCTATTGATAAACCTTTAACTAAGGAAAACTCAATTTAATGTCTAATACAACGTTAGATCTCAAATTCAATGAGGATAGTACTTTTCCTTAAAGGTCGGAAGCACTTGTGTAATATACATCCCAAGGTTAGTGCTTGTTACTGCAATGAAAAGGAGGTTGAAATTAAAATTTCTTAATAAATCTTTGATAAAATGCTCAATTGCAGGAGCATGTGCGAAAATATTTACCTATATGAGTTAGGGGTTTGGCCGCTTCAACAAGTCTAGGCTTGAGTTGGAACGCTCATGAATGGATATGGACACCATGGCTACTAAGGTGACGGAGGTTTTTAAAGAACATTAGTTGTGTGCTTATGGGTATTTATAACTTCAATAATTTGTAGTGATTGAATGATTCAAAGCTTAGTCTATCATTTCAATCGTAATTGTTGTTAAGTTTACTTATACTAGTGGAGATTCAATAGTTAGATATTTCTATGATGCATGAGCATGTTTGTTTATGATTTTTAATCGTCCAACATTACCCTACAAATGGGAGGAGTATTGTTGGAACATTTGTAAGGGTAAAGGGTTTAGTTAGTTCACATAATGGGGGAAGTAAATAAAGGTGTAGGATTTAATTCCGGAAAACAAGAGAAAAGGAGGGCAGGGCCAGCTGGGTCGCGGGCCGCGACCCGTGGTTGCGAGTCGCGACTGGGCACTGCCTGTGACGCTTCAGTTTTGCGATATGACCGTTTATGTCCGTTGAAGCGTTTTTGCTCGGTTTTGCATGGTTATTGCATGGTTAATGTCTGGCTTTATTCGCTGATTTAAGGGCCTTATTAAGGAGCCTATTAAAGGTCCTTAATGAGGGCCCTTGCATATGTGTATAAAAGGAGGAGGTGAACTCCATCCCTTGACACAACCAAGATTGCTTGCTTAAGAATTTCTGATTAACTTTCTTAAGTGTTCTTGATAAACACATCAAACACAAGTTCTTTAGGATTCACTTCTAAGATCATAGAAGTGAATTGTCACTCCATTGTATCTCATTAGTTATTTCGTGTAACCCGGTGATCCTAAACGGGCGAAATAAAACTAATAGGAAAGCGTAGTTTCCGTGCCTTGGAGTGGTGAATTATCCGGTTCCTCTTGTTACATTGTCCACATATATCAGTTCTTAGTACTGAGGACAAGATTGGGGCTCGTGTGAGGCTTCATGCAACTCGTGAGTTTAGGGGATGCATTATACATTATCAGATGCATGAAATAAAGTATAGTGGGAATTTTTTTTACTTGAAATAATAAACATGAGGGCTCCAAGAGGATTTTCTCAAGAATAGACATGGGATTCAGTAATGAAGCTTGGGTGAATCTCTTCACTCACTCTGAGATTTTCTAACATAATGAGAGCGTGTTTGATCGTTGTCTTGCTATGCTTTAGGTTTTTCCTTATCAGGCTATGGGCAAGAAGCATTTCGATTACTTTAACACGTGGTGTGCAACTCCTAATTTTGACCAGGTGGTTTCTCTAGCTTGGAATCAGGTTTTTGTGGTACTAAGATATTTATAGTAGGAGTAGTGAAGAAGAAAGCTCTTATTTCCTTAAATAGAACTAGGTTTCATGATATTGAAGTTCAGGCCATGCAAGTTAAATTGAAGTTAGAAGCTTGACAAAATGCTCTTTAAGAGAATTATAGTGACCTGGGTTGTGTGGAAAGTGAAAGTATAGCTGGGAAACAATCATCTCAGAGTCATATCACTCTTTCTTCTTTCTTGAGGCAAAAAGCTAGGGAGTAATGGATTAAAGGCGAGGACCAATGTAATATCGTGTTTCACCAATCCCTTAAATACAAACAGCAACAAAATAAAGCTTACTCCATAAATGATATGCATGGTCACTGGGTTGATTATCTTGTTGAGGTGCCAAAAGCCTTTCTAAAATACTATAATTTCATTTTGGGGTCCAAAACGGAGAATAGAAGTTCAGCTAATGGGGCTATTGTGAGAAAGATTGCTACCATGTTTTTAGGCCTTATCCTGTCGATGAAGTCAAAGGAGCCATGTACAACATTCATGGAGATAAATCTCCAGGCGTGATGCCTTTGGGAGCCAGTTATTCAAATATAGCTGGCACATAGGGGGTGATGATGTGATCTCTGCAGTGTTGGACTTCCTTCAACATAGGAACCTTTTAAGAGATTAAGATAGATCGGTAAAACCACTATTACCCTTGTGCCTAAGTTCAAGCATCCTGGTAGTGTCACAGAGTTCAGATCTATTTCCTGTTGTAATGCTGTGTATAAGTGTATTTCCAAGGTATTATGTGAGAGAATGAAGCTTGTTTTGCTTCTTAAAACTGTTGAAAACCAGAGTGATTTTGTGTACAATAGATTTATGGTGCACAATATTATGGTTTGCCAAGATAGTAAGGATTATGGTAAGTCTAAGTGGGGCTTTGTTAAGGATATGAAAAAAAGGAGATGATTGCTTTGAAATTCTCAACAATTTATTGATTTAGTTATGGTTTGTATCTATTCTCCTAAATACTCTATCATAGCAAATGGTAGTCTTCATGGATTTTTTGAGCCAAAGAGAGTAATGAGATAGGGAGTCCCCTCTCACCTCTTCTATTTGTTCTGTGTATGGAGTACTTATCTAGGGTCCTTAGCATTGTGGTCGTTGTCCTGGTTTTGGTTTTCATCCCAGATGTAAGGGGCTACAATTGACTCACCTTTGTTTTTCATATGATGTTATTCTTCATTGTAAAGGTGAGGATAAATTAAACTTTCCCACCTTTTTAAAGCAAGTATTTCAAAACTCCCACCTTTTTTTTAAAAAAAAATCTCACCTTAAAACTACCAAACGTTTTAAAACTCCCACCAATTAATAGAATCCGTCACAGATTCTCTCTTGTGGGGTCCACTTTCGTCTAAGTTAGTTAATATAAGGTTGAAGGCCTTGAATTGAGGTATTTCTTCACTTCATAACGCATTGAATGGAGGACTTGAAGGGAAATTGCAATTAAATCTAGCAAAATTGCAAGTAGGAGATTGCTTTTGACATTTCAGAGGATTTTCTACAATTATTTTGAGGTAATTTGAATTTCTTGCTTAAATTTTTGTTGTTTACAGAATTAGGGTTTGTTAGAGGCATGTTTAAGTTCTTTTCAATTGGTTTACTTGAGTTGGTTTGAAACCCTAATTTTGCAACTAGAGGTCTCTTTAGGTAATTTCTTGCTTAGATTTTCGTTCTTTCTTGTTTGATTGAAGTGTTATCACATCTGGAGAAGTTGAGCAAAAGAAGAAATGCCACTGTGGAAATAATGATTTGCAAGGACAAAGGAGGTGTTTCTTGGATGACATTGATAGGTTGAAGCCTTGAAGGTGAAGTGGCTGATGACAAAAGAGGTTTTTCTACAACAAGCCGATGAAGAAGAAGAAAAATGGAGGCAGTTTGTTGGGTAAGTAGAAGAGAGAGAAACAGAGGGTTGAGGAGAGAGAATATCGTGATTCTAAGTATGAATTTGGACAAAAGTGGGCCCCACAAGACGGAATCTTTGACGGATTCCGTTAATTGGTGGGAGTTTTAAAACGTCTAGTAGTTTTGAGGTGGGAGTTTTAAAAAAACACAAAGGTAGGAGTTTTGAAATACTTGCTTTAAAAATGTGGGAAAGTTCAAATTATCCTAAAGGTGATTTACAGATGTGAAAATTTTTTAGATCAAAGTTTTAAAAGTCTTCTCTTAATCTAATATTTTACGGATTAGTCTGCATAAAACTATTTTTTTTGTTGTGGTGTCAATTATTCAACGGTGTAGGATTTGAATATGGAGATTTTCAAGACGGATAGACTTCCGTTTTAGATCTCTAGGACTTGGATTCCTCATTTGTTCTAGGAGAATCTCTTATACAGAATGTGAGCACTTTGGTGGAGAAAATGGTTTCTTTAATCCCCATATTTTTGAGGTATGAAATCTATTTAAAAATTAGTAGTTTCAGTAAAGAGTATTTTAGTAATTTCAACAAGAAGGGTATTTTGGTAAATTTATCATTAAGGGTATTTTGGTCTTTTCCCCGAAACGTAGTCTTTTTCCACTATAAAAGGAGGAATTAGGGTTTCCTCCATCATTTACAAGCTACCATCTTCACAAAGAGCAATTAAGGTTTCTCTCTTCTCTCTCATATAGTTTTATTCTTCCATCAATTCCTCCATAGATTAAAGTTCTAATATAGTTTTCTCCATTGTTTTTTGTAGGAGGATCATTCAAGCATCAAAGTGAAGCAAAGGGTTTTTATTTTCTCCCTTTTCTTTCTCTTTTCTTTCTTCTTTTTCTCTCGTTTTTCCTCCTTTTGGCGCGCCTCTTAGTGCATTTTTCCGGCAGCCACCACGGCTGGTGGCCGATGAGTGCGCCTAGCGTTGCTGCCTTTCGGTGGTGGTGTTATGGGCCTCGTTGTTGGCCGCCGGTTTGGGCAGTTTCGTCCATTCGTTTTCTTTGTTGTTTTTGTTGTGTGGTTTTCGGACCACATACAATTTTTTTAAAATTTTTTATTATTATTATATTATTAATTTATTTACTGCTGTATTTTAATTACCTAAGTATTACTCCCTCCATTCCCTTTTGTTCTTCCTACTTTGACTTTTTTTCAAATTGGAAGAACAAAAGAGAACAGAGAGAGTAGTTTTTATGAGTTTTTAAGCACTAGTTTGTATTGTGTTTTGTCCACTAGTAAAGGTTTTCAAGTTTTATGAACAAAAAGGGTTTTAAAAGCGTTTGTATTGGGCTTTGTCCACTATTAGTTCTAGGTTGTGATTCGTTCTTGATTTTGTAGTTTATGTTAGAGTACAATTTCATGAATTACGTCTGGCAACTTGAGTACGACCTGATCGTAGGCTTACTTTTAGAGGCTTAGAACACACTATCGTTTCTGACAATATGTTGATCATGCCATATATGTTGAATTGAGGGCTTTATGACCTGACCACAGGCTTAGCATCGGCCCCAATTGTTCGACTCTAGACTTAGATTTTATTAGTTATTCGACCTTTTTTATTGGTATAAGCATGGTGGACCGAATTAATGCCCTAGTCCTTTAATCAATAGTCAAATCTCGTTTTAATATTACTTTCTTTAGTTTAATTAATAGTTCAGTTGTTTTCTCCCTGATTTTTTTTTGGTAAACTGTAAGAATTATATTACCAAAAAAATGAGCACAAATCCAACCTACAAAAAGAATCAACCAAGCTACTCAACCAACACACAGCCCCACCAACACCCCCAAACAAAACAGCCAAAAAAACAAGTCTACAAAAACACTATATTACATCCTCTAAATGAGAAAACCAATCTATAAAATCAGAGGAAAGAGAGCTAATATCAAGTCTGGCTCTAACTCTTCTGTACACATCCATTTTAATGCTTCTACACACCTGCTCAGGAAAAGGAACTTCAGCCTTCCAGAAAGCATCATTTCTTGCCTTCCAGACATAATAGACAGTAGCAGCCAAGGTGTTGTAGCAGACCTGTTGCTGCTTCTTACTTATCTCCTGCCCCATCTCTTCCATACAGTATACACACTCACACTCCCAGCACAGCTAATATCCAACCATGCCATGACCTGTGAAACAACTCTGTAACTAAAAACACAGTCAAAAAATAAATGTGAACAAGAATCCACACCATGAGTACACAACAAGCAATCAGTTTCCACTCAAGACCATCAACAGCCAATCTCTCTCTAGTTCTGACTTCACCCAAAGCCACTAACCAGGAAATGAAAGAATGTTTAGGGACATTCAACCCATTCCAAACCCAATGATGCCATCCAACTGTATCAAAGGAACCTTTTAGCTAAGAATAACCATCTTTGATAGTATAACCTCTCACCTCATTACTCCACTGATCTCTATCATCATAGCCCTGTCTGAACATATCTCTAACTCTGCAAATACCTTTCCAGACCCAGCTTGCACTAGAAGGAGCTGAATACTCCCACCAGTTAATCTCTTTAATGTAGACTTGATGGACCCATTTTATCCACAGAAGATCAGCTTTGCTAGCAACTTGCCTATTATACTTTCCAATTGCAGCACAATTCCAATTAATACAATCACAAACCCCCAAACCACCATTTTTCTTAGGCATACACACCCAATACCAAGCAACCAAAGGGGGTTTACTTAAGTAAATTTTTCCTTCCCAAAGAAAGGCTCTGCAGATCTGAGTTATTCTGTTCAACACACTCTTAGACAAGACAAATATCTGAGCCCAATAAGTATGAAGATGCAACAAAACAGAATTAACCTACACAATCCTAGCAGCATAAGGTAGATGTCTAGAACACCAAGACATAATCCTTTTCAAAATCTTATCAGCTAGCAAATCACAATCAGCTCTAGAAATTCTTTTAGATGTAATAGGGACACCCAAATATCTAAAAGGAAAAATTGTATATTACCACTTTGACTTTTTTTTTAAAATTACCACCTTTTGGTTCCATTTTTTTATAAACTCCCACCAACTAACGGATTCCGTAAAGAAAACCGTTAATGTGGGGCCCACTTCTTAATTACATTACAAATTACTCGTTTTCTGTACAATTGAATAGGGTTTTGCTTGTTAAAGTCAATTAGGGTTCTTGGTAGTTCAATTGATTTAGAGGTTTTTGCTCGTTGAATTGAATTAGGGGCTTTGATTGTTTAATTAAATTGGGGTTTTTCTTGTCTAATTGAATTAGGATTTTGTTTGTTAACTTCACAGGGTTCTTACTTATTCAATTGATTTAGGGTTTTTGCTTGTTGAAGTACATTAGAGATTTTGATTATTTAATTGAATTAGGATTATTGTTGTTTAGCTAAAAATATTCCCAGATTAGGGTTTACCTCAATTTCCCTTCAATCACGTACACTACACCAGATTGTAAATGGGGAGATTTCCATCATGCTTCGTCGACAACAAAGCTTCCTTATGGCCCACTGATTTGCTGTGAAATAATGAATACAAGAGATAGAGTAGCGTCGTGGAGGAGAGATAGTAGATTCGCGGAGGAGAAAGAGGGTGGATGTAAAAGAATGAAGAGACATTGTAGAAAGAATGGAGGTAAAACAATGGTGATGGCTGAAAATTAGGAGTTTAGGGTAATAGGATGAATCTTCAAAGGGAAAACAAGTAATTGGTAAAGTTATAATGAAGTGGGCCCCACATTAACGGTTTTCTTGACGGAATTCATTAGTTGATGGGAGTTTATGAAAAAATGGAACCAAAATGTGGTAATTTTTTTAAAAAAAGTCAAGGTGGTAATTTACGAAAAGTGATACACAAAAGGTGGTAAGATACAATTTTTTCTATCTAAAAGGTAACTTACCTCTCCTAAATCCAGTCATCTAAATAATTCTAGTCTGAAACTCATCTGGCACATTACCAAAATAGATAGCTGTTTTTTCAGGATTAGCTTCCAAACCAGAACATTTAGCAAAAGCTTTCAAAGTTCTTTTCATCAAAACAACAGAATGCACATCCCCTTTACAAAAAAACATCAAATCATCAGCAAAGATAAGATGTGTAAGAGCCAAGGGAGCACACCTATAACGGAAGCTAAAACCACTCATTTTACTCATTCTACTCATCAGTCTTGTGAGGTACTCCATTGCTAGCACAAAAAGAAGAGGAGACATTGGATCACCCTGCCTCAAACCTTTCTTTCGTTGGAAAAAGCCACAAAGAACTCCATTGAAACTAAGGGAAAAAGAAGGAGAGGTAATATAATCCATTATCCAATCTACAAACTGTTGTGGGAATTTCAGCCCAAGAAGCATCTCTTTAATAAAATCCCAATGCAAGGAATCATAAGCTTTCTTCAAATCTACCTTGACAGTGCATCTAGGAGGTTGATTTTTCCTTTTATAATGTCTCATAATATCATGACATAAGAAGATATTATATTCTCAACAAAAGCACTTTGGACAGGGTTGACAAGAGTAGGAAGGACTACTTTCAATCTTGAACAAAGCATTTTAGAAATAACTTTGTACAAAACATTACAACATGCTATGGGTCTGAATTGTGTAACATCAAGAGGGTGATCACACTTAGGGATTAAGCACAAAATAGTAGCATTTACCTGTTTCAACAGTCTGGCAGTCTGGAAAAAATCCAGAATGGCCTCAACAACATCTGGACCAACATAGCCCCAATCCTTCTTGAAGAAGAAGCTAGTATAACCATCAGGCCCTAGAGCCTTATCATTGTCAATGTAAAACAAGGCCTGTTTAACATCTTTACCAGTGAAACTAGCACACAGCCTTGCCTGCTGCTCCTCAGACAAAACAACCCCTTTTTGAATGATGGAGCTACTGACCCTCTTCCTATCAGCTGAAGTAACACCAAGAAGACCTGTATAAAACTGCACAAAAGCACCTTCTAGTTCCTCCTGTGATTCCATCCAGACCCCCTCACTATTCTTCAGTCTGTAAATGTGATTTCTAGCCCTCCTTTGTTTCAAACAAGCATGAAAATAGCTTGTATTGGCATCCCCCACTTTTAACCAGTTAAGCTTCACTTTTTGTTGCAAAAAGCTCATCCTAGCTTTATTTTTTGCCTCATAATCCTGCCTAAGCATCTTCTCCTCTTTATGAAGCTCAACATTATGATGATCAAGCTGAATCTAACTTTGAACCATCTTCAATTTAACCAAAACCTCCTCTGTAGCCTGCTCAATATCAGACAATCTCCTTTTATTAAGATTCTTAACCTCTCTCTTCAAACTCTTGAGCTTAGAAACCAATCTGAACATAGAAACCCCTGTAACACCTCTCCCCCAAGCTGCTCTTACTACATCATGAAAATCATCAGCCTGCACCCACATATTGAAAAACCTAAAAGGCTTAGGCTTATTAACCGAAGAACCAACTAATCTAATCACACAAGGAGTATGATCAGAAACAACCTCAAGAAGGAAATGAGCAACATCATCAGAAACAACATCTGTAAAAGGTACTATAAGTGTTTAATTTTTTGTAAAAGGTAGTTTTGTTTGCAAAAAAGTTGTTATAAAAGGTGGTTTTAGTAATATAACCAATTTTTAAAAAAGAAAAGAGTAAACATCGATAAGACTTACTACCTCTGTTCCATATGTATTGTAACATAGGGAGTTTTACGCCTCCCAACGCACTACTTTAGACGCTAATATATCTAATTTTGTTGAAGTAAAAATTATAAAAAGTTGATATTAATTAAGCATATATCGAGACGAATCTAACAAGATCCCACATGGCTATATTTATCCTTATGTATAAATCACAAAAGAAGGTCAAAGGGTAGTGTATGAATAGTGCAAAATGTCAAAGGTTGCAATACATATGAAACGGAGGTAGTATTATTTTAACTCAATCAAATATACTTCCGTTGTAACAATATTATTGCAACAAATGTTTTGGGCACGGACTCCTAGGCAAAATTCGATAATTGTGATTTAGTTTGGGTATTAAGTGGAAGGCAAGAAAGTGAAAAGATGATTAATGGCCACCATAACAATTATCATCTTCAACACTAACACCACATCAACTACCTACCAACACCACATCTACCACCTACCAACATTGCCCACCACAACGTTCACCTCACCTCACCTCACCTCTTGCCTACCACCTAGTGGCCACCCCACCACCCCCACCATGAAAATCGCAGCCCACCCAACCCCACCACAAAAACTGCAGTCGCACCTTAAGTGCACCAAGAAAACTGCATCCCCACCCTAACCCCACCACGAAATCGCAGCCCTACCCACCCACCACCACGAAATTGGAGCCCAACTCTACCCACCTCCACCACGAAAATCGCAGCCCCACCCCAACCCCACCACGAAATCGCGGCCCAGCCCAACCCCACCACGAAAACGCAGCCGTACCCACCCCCCACCACGAATTTACACCAACCCCCTCCTCTCCCACGAAAATTGAACACCTCCCACCATAAAATCGCAGCGAGAAGAGTAGTTTAGGGGCAGATTTGGTGCGTTCAGAGGGAATAACGCAGGATTTGATGGTTGTGGTTGTTGTGGTGAAGTGGTTGGTTGTGGTGGTGATTTGGGCAGATTTGGTGGTGGCTATAGTGCTAGCAGTTTTGGTGGTGGTGGTGAAGCTGGTGGTTGATGTTAGATTAGGGTGGAAATCATTAATTGGATGATTGATTTGTAGTTAGTAATGTAATTTGTTGTTAGGAACTTTTAATCAGTTTTAAAGTTTATAAATTAAGGTTATTTTCGTAATTTCAATTTAAAAACTTTACTAAAATAGGAAAGATTTGAATTTGTTGCATTCATTTTGTTACGACCTAAGATGGCAAAAGGTGATTCTTTTTGTTACGAAGCAAGTACTAAAATGGATCTAGAACATCACCAGATTCACAAACTAATTTTGGTAAACAAAACACTACCTTTAAGGGTTATAACCAGACCTGGCAAAACTTGACCCGACTTGATAAAAGTGGGTCATGAACACGAAGTCATGACTCGGGACCCGAACATAACCGAACCCAAAAAACGGGAAAATTGGTTGACCCGAACCGACCGAAAACCGACCTGACCAATGGCTTTTCTAGGTTTATAATTGAATTTTACACCATTTTCGTCTTCAACTTGGACAAAATAAAAAGTACATCATATTTTTGTACCTTAATTTTGACATTATACTTGGAATAAATCGCATCTTACCACCTACACTTTTCACGTTTTTAGAAACTCTCATCTTAATGATTCTTTTTTATAAATTCTCACCTATCATTTTCAATTTCATTAAAAACCTCCCACCACCTAACGGTTTTTGTTACCTTTTGATAACAAAATCGTTAAGTGGGTCCCACATATACATTTTGTTAATGAAATCGAACATGAAATAGTTGCAATTCTTTCCAAATAGTTATAATTCGTTCCGAACTTGCTCCAAATTTGTTGAGATTTTGCCCTTAAATTGATGAATTTGACTTTGATTTCAACGTAAATTAATAATAAAATGCATATGTGGGGTCCATTTAACGGATTTTTTAATGGAATTTAACAAAAATCCTTAAGTGGTGGGAGTTTTGAATAAAATTGAAAATGGTAGGTGGAAATTTACAAAAAAAATCATTAAGGTGGGAGTTTATAAAAACGTGAAAAGTTCAAATGGTTTTGAACAAAAAATCCTTATACTTGTGATATCAGTCATTTACGTTAGTATTATAGAGAAAAGGGTTAGCCTTAGGGTTTCACAAAAACCCCTGCCCGTCATCCGCCTCCACCACCACCCTTACCACCGCTTCCCCCTCTTCATTCAACCGCCTTATTTTGTAAGCTCTAGGTTGTCGTCGTTGCCTAGCCATCAGCCACGACCAAGGAGGAAAGGGAGGACTCTTGCGACTTACCGCCGCTCCACCACCTTCTTTCACCGCTTCTTTTCCGGCGTCTTCCTCTTACTCCTTGCTAGGGAGAACAACGTGAACCAAAAGAGGTTCTTAGATGGAATCTCCGTCTCACCTCCCTTCCCGGACCTATTCTGTCTTCTACTTTTGGGTTTCGACCCTTGAAGACGATAATACAAGTTTTCTGCCCATCTCGATGGTTCTGCGGTTCCGATTTCGCCTGTGAAAGGAATCACCACCATCGCTGCCCTCGTCACCGACAAAGGAGTTTGTAGATCGTCGTGTTCTACTCAGATCCGCTGAATTGCCGCCAAAGTCGGTGGGTTGCCACTTAGACCACCGCCTCAGTCTGCTTCCCTGCGAAGCTTTGTCCTAGTTTATCTTAGTTATAGTTTAGTTTATTATAGTTTGTTGTATTTTCCTTTTGTTTATTTTCTTTACTTTTATTGTACTTGGTTTCTGATTATTGGTTAACCCCTGAGATAGGGTAACCTTTGATCTTATCCTTGTATCTGTTGAAAAAAAATTAAGTTAGTATTATAGATGTATATCTATTGCATAAACAATATCCATTAATTTATATATAGAACTAGATTCATGGCCCGTGTAAAACACGAGAACATTTTTATAATAAATTATATATATATATATATATATATAGAAAGTTAAAATTTGAAACTTTATATGATTGTATGAGCCCGTGCGAGTCACACTACTTATATAATTAAATTTTTATTATAAAAAATTCAACCTGAAAAAATATTCAACTCTTGTCGAGCTACGGAGAATAACAAAAACTAATTATAATTACCTTAAAGTTTTTTCAATTCAAGTTGTCCCATATATGAAAATTTAGTTACATCAATGCAATTAATATAGTAAATTTACATTACTTTTCCATAAATTACAAAAAATCCCTACCATACCCGTTGTTCTAACCCATCGATTTAGTTATCTCATAGTATTTTCTAGTAAAAATTCTATAAAAAAGAATTTGCAATAGGTGGCAAATTCCCAAAATGCACAAAAAATTTAATGCTCGTGCAAATTGCATGGGTTATAAAAAGTTATACTAAAGAAATTCAAGGTATAAGTTATAAGCTTGCTTTAAATATCGAGATCCAATGAAACTCAGTCAAGAGGAAAATATATTATAAACTGAGGAACTTTAAATAAGTCCACGATGTATATTAGATGAAAACATGTATATGTTTTAACAAATATTAGATTTACACTCTAACATCTTTATTGTTCTTAGCCGTGATTTTCAACCTTATTGTTCTATCCCGTTCTATTTCTATTATTTTTACCCATCTATTTACATTAAAAAAACTTAGCTCGTTACGTAGGAAGACGGGAATTTTTTGTTAGGGATTTTTTGCGAGTATATGGTATAAAGGTTGCATTATCCCAGAATAATCTTTAGGTTGCATTATTATTTGCGAATCGCCAAAAGGTTGCATTATTCTAGACAATTTTTCCTTTTTTTTTACATATCAAGCTCATTGTTTTTACCCATTTAATTACAAAAAACACATGAATTTATTTGTTATAAAATAGATAAACATTTCATATGTTTATCTATGACCGTGCGAGTTGCACTAATTATATAATTAAAGATTTTTTATTAAAAAATCCAACATGTCAAAATATTCGACTCCCGTGGAACAAAAAAAAATTAATTACAATTATCTTCTCAAGTTGGCTCATATTTGAAATTTTAGTTACATTAGTATCATTGCAATTGATATAGTAAATTTATATTTATTTTACAATAAATTTTTAAAAAAACCTACATGTTATTCTAACACATCAATTAGCTTTATTAAATTATGTGGATATAGATTATATGGATATATATTATACTTTGTTTGGTAGTATTATGTTAAGAATCTCAAATTCATCAAGCATTACACATTATTAGTCAATGACAGAGATATACTAACTTTGCTTTGATTCTAATTTACTAAATTGTTTTTCTAATATTATTTTGCATGTAAAAGCATCACAAGCTATTTGCTTTCATTCTGTTTTCCATAAATTGATTCTAATAACTGCAGTAAGTTTTTTATCATATACTCCTAGTCATTTTATAAATTGTGTGATTTTTTTTCTAAACTGTTTTTCTAATATTATTTGATAGAAGATGATAGTTATTTTACTTCTGAATTGAAGGTGCAAATAAATTACAAATTGCAAACTAATTCATAATTTTTGTTTGAGACCGAAAACTTTGATCGTTTCGAAAATTTATGGCACGCATCGCGTGCATACAAGGCTAGTATCTCTATTATATAATGGAAGAGGTGGGGGTGGACACTAAAAATAAGAAAAGATAAAATCAATTAAATTAAATGAAGGAAGTTAAAGTTCCTATAATTAATTAGCTTAGTTAAGTTTTTTTAATATTTTCAATCATAGAAATTTATTTCAACTTACAGTTTAAACAAAATTGTGTGATATTATTAAATTGTGTGATTATTACTAAAAAAACAATATGATTTCTATGATGAACAATTTATTTGCGATCTATAAGCATCACGCGTTTAGTAAAATAACTACAGTTTAGTAAAAAAAATCACACAATTGATTCTAATAAAATAACTGCAGTTTAGTAATAATCACACAATTTATTTGCGATCTACAAGCATCACGCGTTATTCTCCTAGTCCTTTTATAAATTGTGTGATTTTTTTTCCTTGTTTAAAACAAAACTGATTGATACTGCAATAATATTATTGATTGTTTATATCTTTTTGAATATAGTTGAAGCCATGAAAAAACGACATGTCAGCATTCGATCAGTGACCTATTACACACTCTTTCAATTCGAGAGGCGTCTATTTAATGCCACAGGGTCACCTTACTTAATTAAACGACAAGTGTACTTTTTTATTTGTTTTATAATTAGATTATATAGATTCTTCTCCTTTTTACATAAAAAAATTGTATGACATAACAATTTGATAAGTTATCATAAAAAATTAGTTTTCTCTGTTATTTTTAAACAAATGGCCCTGATCATTACCCGGGTGTATCATGAGCATAATACACAAGGCTATTTGAGCAAAAAATAGTCTTGGGGTGTATCATACTCATGGTACACCCAAGACTACTTGAGCAAAATAATAGCGTTGGGTGTACCATGCTCATGGTACACCAGCGTGTATACTAAAAATTGTACCCTTCGTCCCATAATACGTTTTTCCTTAAAATCTTTACACTTCTATTTTTGAAAACCGTCCACATCTACTATTTTAAAAAAGATGGCCCCACCACTATTAGAGATGACAATATCCAATGGATGATCCATCACCCGCTCCACCCAAAAATAAAAAGGGTAAAAAATAGAGTTAAATGGATGATGGACGGGTGAACGTGTAACGGGTGATGGATGGATTAGGGTGAGAAAGTTTCATCCATCACCCGTTTATCACCCGCTCCATCACCCATTTCTTACATTTTCATAAATATATATCATTTTATTTACATTAGTATAATAATTTTCCCTTTTGATTAGTATCGACATGTTTCCATAAACTGAACTTATCTTAATTTGACATGAAGTTAATATATGAATTGTGATTTTGCAAGTTTGATTTAATTTTTCTCGTTCAGTTATCTTAAATGGATGATCACCTTGTCCACCCGGGGTGACGGATGGATGGATACGGATGATGGTCTTACCGGGTGACGAATGGATGGATGAGAGTTGGTCTAACCGGGTGATGGATGCGGGTGATGGCTCACCCAACCTAAATCCCACCCGTTGCCACCCTAACCACTATCATATAAATATACTCGTCCACTAACTCCTATCACATCTACTCTTATAATTTGTGCCTACTCTTTTTCTTTTAAATAAAATAATACCACTAAGTCCTGTCACATTTAACGAATTTAGTATAGTAAGCAATCGTCGCTTATTTTTAAGTAAATTATCCCATACTAAATTCCATAAAAAATATGTAGGTAATAGAAATCGCCAATCATAGCAAGAAAGGATTTTCTACAAAACTTCCAGCAAAAATTGAATACTAAAGCCATACAAAATCCAAGCCAAAATCAAAAACCTGAATACTACTAAATTAAATTTTACAAATTATTGCTTATGTTTTGGGTAGTTGTCTTGTAATATCCTCTAAACTATGTACTTATACCATGAAAAAAATAATCACCGGCTCATATGTAGCACGTATGTAGTTTTTAGTTTGATATGTTCCATAAATATATAAATATTTATCTCATGGAGATTGGAGATCTTGAATTCATATTTTTATAGAAATATTTACGTGGCATGAATTTTTTTTCCTAATAATGATATTTGGCAAAAAGTTTCTCATGACATATGGCAAATTCAGTGACACTTGACACAAATGGTTTTGCTTTATATTAATATCGAGTAAGAATTTGGAGAAATTACATCTTTAGTGAAGTATAAACATATTTTTCATACTTTTAAAAATAATCGTTAAGTTTTAGTTCTTTTGTTTTTTAAGAGGGTGTAATTGTAATTTCAAAAGAGTTTAAATAGTGAAACAATATAAATGCATAAAAAAGAGAATTAATAAATATTAAAGAGTAGATCAACAATAGTGATTTAAAAACAAAACAAAAAAAAACAAAAAATCTTACCAAAGATTAAGATGTCATTTAGAGCGTCATCAGTCGTGAGTAAAAAAATACATCACCCTATCTACCACTTTCTCACTCATCCTTAATACATTATCATACTTCATTATCAATTTGATTAAATGCACCCTCTCTACCACCCCATATATTTGAAAAAAAAAAATCAAAGGTATATAAAAATATAGCAAAATGGATGTCTATTTATAGATCTCAAGAAAATATAACCATTCATATTTTTTAAAATTGTTTTTACTTTGTAGATTTTCAGATATTTTAGTTTGAAGTTTTAAATATATTTTGCTGAAAATCTGATTTCTAAGATTGGAAATAAAATTTACTTCCTTAATTATTGTATTTGAAATCCTTGATTTATTTTATTATTTTTTCTTTTCATAATTTTGGTGTCCACCCCATAGAGATCTCTATTATATAAGGGAAGAGGTGGGGGTGGACACCAAAAATAAGAAAAGATAAAATCAATTAAATTAAATAAAGGAAGTTAAAGTTCCTATAATTAATTAGCTTAGTTAATTTATTTTTTTAATATTTCCAATCATAGCCATTTATTTCAAACTAATTTCTTTTGGGTGATAAAGCATCAAACATTTCTTTTGGGTGATAAAGCATCAAACATTTCTTTTTATAATTTTTTTCATTTCACTCTCCTACTCCCTCTCTCATCCTCGCTCTAAATGACATCTTCTATTAATCTTTTGGTAGAATTTTTTGTCTTCTTTGATGTTTTAATTTTGGCATTATTGTTTATCTATTCTATGAAATTTATTACTTATTTTCTGTTATGTATTTTTTTTGTTTCACTCTTTAAATTCTTTTGACATTATAATTACACCCCTCAAAAAAATAAAATAACTAAAACTTAAAGATTATTTGTTAAAAAATAAGAAAATATATATACACTCACGGGAGAAAGTACAATACAATTTCTCCAAAATTCTTACGTTGTCCTCTTTCGCACGCATTGTGTATATACGGATGGAAAGAAGATATTTTTTCATAATAAAAACTAAGGTAAAAAGATATGACAAGTAAAAGGGAAATCCATGTTATCTCTATTATATAAGGGAAGGAGAGGACTTCGTGATCACAGGAAATTACAATCTTACCATTTTTTGCTAAATTATAGACTTGCTTGGAAAGATAGAAAAAAATGATAGAAGATGATAGTTATTTTACTTCTGAATTGAAGGTGCAAATAAATTACAAATTGCAAACTAATTCATAATTTTTGTTTGAGACCGAAAACTTCGATCGTTTCGAAAATTTATGGCACGCATCGCGTGCATACAAGGCTATATCTCTATTATATAAGGGAAGAGGTGGGGGTGGACACCAAAAAGAAAAAAGGAAAAATAAATAAAATAAATCAATGAGTTTATTAAGTAAGTAAGTTTTATTTCCAAATTTAACCATCAGATTTTTAATAAAAGATGTTCAAAACTTCTATTTAAAAAATCTAAAAATCTACAAAGTAAAAATAATTAAAAAAAATATCAACGATTATATTTTCTTGAGATCTATAAATAGACACCCACTTTGCTATATTTTTATATACTTTTGAAATTTTTTATTTTGAAATACATGAGTAATTGATTGTTCATGAGTGAAGGCACATTTGATCAAATTGATCATGATAAAATATTTTAGCATGAGTGAGAAACATGATAAAGTATTTTCAAGTACTTTTGAATTTTTTCTCATTTGGACAATGAGCAAAAAATACCTTACCGGGTACTATATAACAGAAATTGTAGTTGATGGTGGGGAGTAAGGGATGTTTTCAAAGAAATATGAGCCAAAATGAATTTAGCTTGAAAACAAAATATGTTGTGTACCTTCACATTTTATCGTGTTGCAATAGCCAAAACACACATCGTATGCAAATAAAATTAGGATTTTTTTTCAAAACCACCTAAATTTTTCACGTTTTTAGAAACTCTCACCTTAATGAATTTTTCTTTTAAATTTCCATCTACCATTCCCAATTTTATTAGAAACTCCCACCACTTAATGATTTTTGTTAAGTTTCATTAACAACCCGTTAAGTGGGCCCCATATATGCATTTTTGTTATTAGTTTACGCTGAAATTTAAGGACAAATCCTCAACATATTTAGAGCAAATTTGGAATGAATTACAACTATTTGGAAAGAATTGTAACTATTTCAAGTTCCATTTTGTTAACAAAATGTATATGCGGGACCCACTTGACGGTTTTGTTAATGAAATTTGATAAAAAAACCGTTAAGTGGTGGGAGTTTTCAATAAAATTGTAAATGATAAGTGGAATTTTTTTAAACAAAATCATTATGGTGGGAGTTTCTAAAAACATGAAAAGTTTAGGTGGTAAGATGCGACTATCCATAAAATTATCTATTGTAGATTATGAAATTTCATAATAAAATTATTGTCGTGCACATGGCGTGCATAGAAATTTAGTGAGTGATGATGCTAATGACATCGTCCATTAATATTTTTTAAGATTATTGCCTTCTTTGACATTTTGTTTTTAAATCACTATTGTTGTTCTACTCTCTAATATTTATTACACTTTTTTTATGTAGTTCAATTATTTCATTATTTAAACTCTTTTGAGATAATAATTACACCCTCTAAATAAACAAAATAAATAAAACTTAATAATTATTTTTAATATTATAAAAACTATATATGTATACACTTAATTCACTGGAGATGTAATTTCTTCCAAATCTTTACATATTAGTCTTTCACACGAGGCACACATCGCGTGCATATAAGGCTAGTCTCTATAAAGTATAAGGGAAGAGGTGGAGGTGGACACTAAAAATAAGAAAAGATAAAATCAATTAAATTAAATGAAGGAAGTTAAAGTTCCTATAATTAATTAGCTTAGTTAAGTTTTTTTAATATTTTCAATCATAGAAATTTATTTCAACTTAATTTCTTTTGGGTTATAAAACATCAAACGTTTCTTTTTTATAATTTTTTCATTTCATTCTCCTACTCCCTCTCTCATTCTCATTCTAGATGACATATTCTATTAATCTTTTGGTAGAATTTTTTGTCTTCTTTGACGTTTTAATTTTAGATCATCATTTTTAATCTATTCTATAAAACTTATTACTTATTTTCAATTATGTATTTTTTCTGTCTCACTCTTTAAATTCTTTTGACATTAAAATTACACCCATCGAAAAAAATAAAATTACTAAAACTTAACGATTATTTGTTAAAAAATAAGAAAAAATATATACACTCACGGGAGAAAGTACAATACAATTTCCCCGAAATCCTTACATTGTCCTCTTTCGCACGCATCGTGTATATATGGGTGGAAAGAAGACATTTTTTTCATAATAAAAACTAAGGTAAAAAGATATGACAAGTAAAAGGGAAATCACTGTTATCTCTATTATATAAGGGAAAGAGAAGACTTCGTGCCCACAGGAAATTACAATCTTACCTTTTTTTGCTAAATTATAGACTTGCTTGGAAAGATAGTAAAAAATGATAGAAGATGGTAGTTATTTTACTTCTAAATTGAAGGTGCAAATAAATTACAAATTGCGAACTAATTCATAATTTTTGATTGAGACCAAAAACTTAGATCGTTTCGAAAATTTATGCCACGAATAGAAACTAAGAAGTCGGCCTCGACTGCCTGCCTGCCTGCCTGACCCGAAAACCAAATATTCTGTGTCATAATCAAAGGTTTGTCAACCTGTTAGCGAAATGACTCGACCTGAAATTAACCCGAACCAAAACTATCCAACCCAAAACCAACCCGACCGACCGCTTTGCGAGGTCTAGCTATAACCTATTCATCTTTCCTTTAACTATCAAAAAGTTCTTTTCAAAAAAAAAAAAAAACACTATCAAAAAGTTAAAACGAGGGAAGCACAAGAGCTAGGTGGTGATGATGATCAAATAAATGAGGTTTAAGAATGTAACGTACAAACGCTCATCTCCGCTCCAAAAAGCGGCTCTCGAAATATTCAAATCTCACAGTATTTGGACAATTCCACCCTTCAAAATCCTTCCCTTAATTAACTAATCCAAAATCCAACCGTTGATAAAAGCCGTAACCCAAAAGGGCTTTTCCGCCTTTTCAGCTCTCCTTTTTCCTCTCTCCTCATTTCTCTCATTCCTCCTTTACTCTCATCACAAACCCATTAAAAAGCTTCTTCTTCTGCTTCTCCTCCTTCTTTCCACTCTGACAACATTAACCGCCGCCATTTTTGCAACTTCTCATTTTCTTCAATATAGCAGTAAGTCTTTCTTTCATTTCTTGCTTCATTCTTATTTTCTAATTTCATTCATTTTAATTTAATATTTGATACATGCATCATAACGACTTCTTATTACTGTAATGAAATGTTGATAAATATGAAGAATATGCTTCCAAGTTTATGCTAATTTGTGGAATTTTCTTTCTTTCTTTTGTTGAATTGGTAAACATATACAATTTCTGAGTTTTTCGAATACTTATTTTAGGTCTAAAATTTTGAATTTTTATTTTCCATGGATGCAGTTTCTCTGCTTAGCAGCATTTAGGGTTAAGAGGGCGAGGTTAATATCCGAATCTTTTACTACTATTTTATTTTGAGTTGTTTGTTAATTATAAAATAGGAGTAGTGTAATTGTTTACCTTATTATTGATCTTGATAATCCTAGTTAATTATATAATTGCAGTGAATATTAATTGAGTGACAGTGTCTGACAAATAGTATTTTTAAATGGCTATAAACTATTGATACCAGCTCTTATCTCTGAAATACTATATCACAATCTCTGCTATTATTGTTTTTCATATTTATTGGTCAATTGCTTGCTCTTACATTGATTTGTTTGGTTCATGTAGGGTCCGTTCTTTTCAACTTATTTTTGCTTATATGAACTTATAAGCAGTGAAAAGACCTTCTTCGATATTATTTGACCTTATTTGACCTTATTTGACCTTATTAAGCCTTATTAGACCTTGTCTGAACTTATCAGAACTTATAAGGGTTGAAAATAAGTTGAAAAGAACGGACCCATAGTTGGCCGCATTTCATTGGGATTAAGGCTGTTCGGCATTGTTGTTGTTGTCGTATTTGTCGGTTAGAAGTGAATTCCTTCTTTAAATTTAATTTTTCCTTGTGAATTTGTAAATTTTGCTTTTTTATGGGATACTATAGGTGCTTTTTGGGTTGCCGTCATAACATGCTCTTTCGATTGTAGTATCATTGTGTTGGGTCAAAATGGTTATGTAACTTGCTTGGCTTCTTTTGGTGTAGCTTCTGCTTATCTACGGATGTGAATCTGGTCCTGTTAGGACCTATGAAGATTGCATGTATTAGGTGTTTGTTTTTTTAATTGTGGTTGATGCTAACTACAAGGATTTAAAGGCATTTCAATAAATTCGTAGTTAGAGTTATCTTATTAAAGAAGGACCTTAACTCGCCCATGAATTGTGTATAAACGCCCTCTATTCTTTTATTCATCCTTGGTAGTAGAGTCAGCTATAAGATGTGGTATTTATCTAGCATGGTTAGTAACAAATTCTGTAGTGTGTATTTGATGCTTTCAATAGCTTCAGATATAGCTTGTGAGATGTGATGCTCAAAGTAGCCTGTGATTCTATTGTTATGTTGCTATAATGTATTCAAATGCACTTGTACACTGGGAATTGCTAGAGACATATGTAGAAAATTTGACATGATAATCGTGTCATTTTTAGAGCTCTGCAAATATGAATACTTTTTACGATGATGCATCGCATATTTGCATTTTTCAGAGGGTGTACTTCT
This sequence comes from Patellifolia procumbens, assembly GCA_947645195.1. Lineage (NCBI taxonomy): Eukaryota > Viridiplantae > Streptophyta > Magnoliopsida > Caryophyllales > Amaranthaceae > Patellifolia > Patellifolia procumbens. The sequence continues at coordinate 93,602 of CANSGD010000474.1, forward strand.
CAATATGAATATGTTTTTGTCGTGTTTAACCAATGTACTGTTTTGGCTACCATTCCTTGAACTGTGATCTGTCAGTGATGGAGATTGGAGAGTCTATATGTTACATTTGTAACTCATACTCCCACATTTCTATATAAGTGTGTTTCTATAAATTATCGAATTGATTCATAAGCTAAGTAACATGCATTTTGTTTCTATTATTTGCGCCAGCATATTAGAGTTGATGGTATAAACTAATAATGGCTGCCTTGTTCATCAGGTACATTAAATTGATCTTATTGCCCACTGAAAGAGAATCCGCTTTCAAGGTTCTTGTCGCAGCTTTTATGAAAAAATCCAGAAATGATGAAGAAATTATTCTTTTTCAGATCGTCAAACGATAAGGCAGTGTGCTCTGAGAAGTCGATTGATGAAGGACTGAGCAATCGATGGAAGAAGAGAGATGACGACATTTCCAGAAGTCTTAGCAGCTCACCTTTTAAAACTCAAAAGCATCCAGCCAGAAATTGTGATGCAGAGACTGACGTTGGTCTTAGAAGAAGCCGCTCATTCTCCTCAGCTGCCTTTCTTGGTAACACAAGGGAAAGAAACTTATCTTGTTTGAGTGACCGGAGTAGCTCTCCTTCTTCAAGTAGCAGCAGTGTTAAAGCTCAGCACCATAATCATTCATCTCGGTATTTTTTTTCTTTTACTTTTTTGTTCCTATAATATTGGTAAAGTATAACTTTTGTGATTTCTACAAAACATTTCAATGTGCATAGACACTTTATGTGACTGATGTATTGGCAATGGTGGTTGATTCAGGTGCTGCACACTGTCTCCAGAGAGGCATGTGAAGACAAAGCGATTTCCAGCAGTTTCTCTTGATAGTGATTATCGAGGGCAGTCACTTGCTTCTCAATCTTTTCAAGCTTCCTATGACCCACGGAATTCTTCATTTACCTCTAGTGATGTGTCTAATGAGGTTCTAGACCTTTACATTGACGGAGAACAACATCATCAAAGGGGCAGTCCAAGGAGCAAAACATCAAAAAATCATACTAGAAATGGGGGTGGTAAAAAGCCGCCAAGAGTTCGTTGCACAGCGCCTGGTTCTCCAACTGGCAGTATCAAAGATAAGGCTAGAACCCATTCATTTGGAGGGGCTAAAGAAGCAGAGTGTTATCTTTCGTCTCGAAATTGGGTTGAAACTGGATTTAGACATGAATCTCCTCAGGAACTAGCAAAGCATGTTATTGAAAAGTTGTGTCAGTCTAGGAATTACCCTAGAATAAATTCAAACGATCTTGATCCTGATCCTGATGTTCCCATAACGATTGAAGATGTTTACAATGGGTCCTTGAATAGAGATTCAGGTTTAAAGTTTGATAACCCTTATCATACAGATTTTCCGCCGGACGGAGTTTATACATCAACAAATAGGCATCAGGATGGAAATTGCCGAAGTCTTGAGCATAATAGTAATTGCAGTTATGAATTAGGTAATGAGGATGACTTGGATGCGGAATTGAAATTTAAATTTAAGGAGGCCCAGGACAGGTTCTTGTTGCTTTCGGAAGAGCTTGAACAGGAGTTATTTCTCCAAGATGTGGAATTCAATGTTCCAGCATTAATTCAGAGAATTAGAAACCTGTCTGAGGAGAAGATAAGCCTGCAGCTTGAGGTTTCTGCTGTTCTGGAAAATCAGCTTTCTGACAGGAGCTCTTTAAAAGAACAAATTAGGTATGCAAGGTTGGAATTGGATTCACGGACACAAAGATTGCAGGAGGAAAAGATTGAGATGCAATCTGCACTTGAGAAGGAGTTGGATAGAAGGTCGAGTGATTGGTCATCGAAGGTGGAGAAATACAAGGCAGAAGAGCAGAGACTCCGGGAACGAGTGAGGGAGCTTGCTGAGCAAAATGTATTCTTGCAAAGGGAACTTTCTTCCTTCAGTGAAATGGAAGCTGAGAGGATGAACACAATAAGCTTTTCTGAAAAACAGATTAAGGATTTGACTTCTATGTTAGAGTCTGCAAGAGGGGAGAATCGAGTTCTTCACCAAAATTTATGTGAATTACAAGATAAATACAAGACGACTGAAGAAGATAGAGGTTACATTCAAACAGGTTACAGAGAGAAAGAGGAGGAGTGCAAGGAATTGCATTCATGTGTGGCCAGGTTACTCAGAACCTGCAGTGAACAAGAGAAAACAATAGATGGGCTAAGAGGGGAACTTGGGGAATTAGTCCAGAAGAAGCATCAGCATCTTATAGAGAATTCTGACAAGCATGTTCAGAAGCTTCAGATGGAGCAAATAAGATTGACAGGAGTTGAGCAGGCACTAAGAAGAGAGATTGAATCTTACAAGCAGGAAGTCAATTTGCTCCGGCATGAGAATGTTCGCCTGTTGGAACGCCTACAAGCCTGTGGGAAAAGAGGCGGTTCCGTAACATTCAAGCTAGACGAGGAACTGTCGACCCGTGTTCTTTGCTTGCAAAAACAGGGTTTATCGTTACTTAATGAGAGCACCCATCTTTCTTCAAAGTTACTGGAAATCATTAAAAGAGTAGGCCAAAATGGAGGACAAAAGGATGGCGAATGTACGAACTCAAGTGGTTTAGACGTCCAATTTCTCAATGAATCTGACATGAAAGTTCAGGGCTTTAGGCGAGGAACAGAAAGCCTGATGAGAGGTCTGGAATTTATTTCCGCAACGCTCCACGAAAAGTCTGCCCTTGTTGCTTCAGAATCCCATACCCAAAGTGCAGGTGATAACACATATGAGTTGCCGAATGAATGGAATTCACAGGTAAACATAAGTCTTGCTATAGAGGTAAAAGCACTTTAGGGAACTAAACTGTACCTAGAGTTCTGTTTAGAACTTAAATTTTATAAGTTACTGTCAAGGACTTCAATATGAATGTTGTTAAAATATCTGTTAACTTCATTAATATCTCTTTTTGTAACCCTGCATTCTTCCTCGTATGCTCTGGGCTCAGTGCTCACTCTCCACCCACTATGCCCTTCAAAGTTCACACCCCACTTTTCTACATTGGTCACTATTCAAAAAAGTCTAAGACTACATACAGTTGAGGTGGAGGTAGTGTCTGAGGGACATGACGCTGAATGTTTTACATTTTGTGTCCTAGTATCCCAAAATTTCTTTCTGTATGGGTTATCAACTTAGCATAACTTCAGTGGCCACAATAATTCAATTATTGATGTCGCGGGGCAAGTTCATTATCATATGTAATTTCCACTTTCCCCTGCATATTCATCTGTTGTAAGGTTCTTTTGTGGTTTCAGAGTGTATAAGTTAGGGGATATTTATTTCTTTTTTTATTTGGGTATATCTGCCCTTTCGGGCTATACCCTAACACCACGGATTCAGTTTCAGGATTGATCTTTTCCTTCTCCAAATTGTACAGGATTTGACCAGATCTGAGCTCAAAGCTGAAACACTACTAACGAGCATATTGCGAGATAAACTATATTCCAAAGACCAAGAAGTTGAACAATTGGAAGCTGAGTTGGCAACTGCAGCGAGGGGTAATGATATTCTTAGGTGTGAAGTCCAAAATGCTCTTGACTCTTTCTCCTGTGTTACACACAAGATGAAGGAGCTTGAACTCCAGGTAAATATCTAGTGTTATAATAACTCTTAGGTTTGGGTCAGGCCTGATTTCGGTAATCAATGGTCAGCTGTACAACATTTATTCTTGATATATATTCAATGCTTTTTGATGCACAAATAAACTTTTGAATTTGTCAATTTAGAGTATTGTCATTTGTTGTTGTAACATTTGAAACTTGTATTTGTTAAATACTATTACAGAAAGAAGTTAAATTATGGCTCTTCTTTTTGTTTCGATGATAAACAAATGTCTTTTGTGTAGATGATGAAAAAGGAAGACAAGATAAACCAGCTTCAGAATGATCTTCAGGAGAGCGTAAGAGAATTGACAATTGTCAGAGGGATATTGCCAAAAATTACCGGAGAGAGAGATATGATGTGGGAAGAAGTGAAGCAACACACTGAGACAAACATGCTACTAAACTCTGAGGTAAACATGCTGAAAAAGAAAATTGAGGCACTTGATGAGGATATACTTCTTAAAGAAGGTCAGATCACAATCCTGAAAGACACTCTGGGGAGCAAGTCTTTTGACCTCCTCGCAAGTCCTGATCAAACCCACGAGTTCTTGTTGGAACGATGATCAGAGGTAGTGAGCCCTACGCTTGGTTGATAGGTGATCAATGTCCATAGTGTTTATAGTCCAGTCCTTGCATTGATCTCAATATTTCTCTGATTAAGGGTTTTTTTGGCTAATGAAAGGTATACTAGTTCCTGGTATATATAGACTTTATACTTTTGTCATGGCTAGACAAATGAATGGATTCTTTGATCATTTGAAGGAGCTGAGTTTGTGAACAGCAATAATTACTTTGATACTAGCACGTGGTTTGATTGCTGCTATCATCAATACTTCTTGATCTTTGTAGTTGTCTTCTTACTTTTCATTCTGTAATTTGTATATCTTATAACAATAGTCTGAGAGATCGATACTTTTTATTTGCTTTTTTGGGATGGTGCATAGTGATTTTCGGATGGTGTTATAGATTAAAAAAGGGAATGGTTATTCATCATTCTAAATAAGCCCTGTTTGGTGCTCAGTGGTTAGCGGATAGCGGATAGCGGATAGTTGATATATAAACTGGTTTGACTAACTGGTAAAATTAGTTGATTTGATCAACTGTTTGTATGCACTATTTTTATAAAAGTGTTTGGTAAGATAAACTAATAGCTGATTGCTGATTTTCATTAAAATGACATGTAAGGACATGGGTTATATTCTAGTGTTACGTAAGAGTAGCATTTTCTTATTACCAACTATTGTTAAGAGTCCTTAATTTTTTTTTGGAAATAGTTAAGAGTCCTTAAATTGATTCAACAAATCTTGGTAATGTTTACTGACCTTTTAGTCAAATATATATACATACATTATTTACTCTGTATAAATATATATGCATGTATTTTTGTTACAAAAGGTTAAAATCAATTATTAGTAATACAAAGGAACCTTTTCTAATTTACACAAGGTCATTTAACTATAAATAAATAAATCACACCAAGTTTTTGAAAATGCTTATAACAACCGTCTAATTCACTAACATCCCATCCAGAATTTTGCTTAATATTGCACATTGGATGAATGAATTTTAATTTATTTACCCATTACAATAGTGCATATATACCAAAAAATTGTTGAAGCACAAGCATCTAGTGTTTGGCGAAAATTTCAAAACAAACAAACAAAAAAATTGAAACACTGAGCATTTTCAAGCATAAATTTGTACCAAAACAAAGTAGAAAGAATCAAACAAAAAAAATTAGCCAATATATAAAAATTAGAAACACAAGCATAAATTTTAATTAGCAAAAAATAAGTAGAAAAAAGGGATGAAGAATACACAGAGGAATAAAGAGTATGGTTTGTAATAAATAGGATTTGCAATGGTAATTGGTGTAATATGAAGGTAGAATGCAACGGTTAAAGACGTCTGTTGTTAGTGGCGGAGGACAACATTGTGAGTTGAGTTGGCTGGTGGTGCTGGATGTCATGATAGATTTGACCATGAGTGTGGCATATAAATGACAACGCTATTTATATTAAGTGTAATAAATAAAAAATAAGGCAATAAATAAAAAATAACTATCAAAATTTGATCCTGTAGTAAGGATCTCATGGAATCCAACCCATTGGCGGCATATTGGAGCCATATTTTGGAGGTGGGCCTCTCCAAGACTCCAACTATCAAGGGGATTTGCTTGTTAAGCTGGATCAAATAATTGCGAGGTTGTAGTTCATTACCTTCTTTCTTTGTTAACCTTAAAAAAAGTTCATAAGAACAACCAAAACGTTAGATAATTTCACAATTTCCCAGCTACGTTTTTTTATTCAGCTTTGAATTCTAAAGAATAGGTGGAAGTTTGATACTAAATTTGCGTCGCATTACTTATTTTGAAAGGACCATTGGTGATTGGAATTGTTGCTAGTTTTTCCTCTTCCTATTACGATTTAAGCTCCATCAAACCCAAAATAAGGTTTAAATCTTATCAACTATTAAGTGAGGTGTTTGAAGTGGGGTATCTTGTTATCTTTTCCTCTACTTTGAAGTGCCTCGTCCACAAATAATGGACCAAGACACTGCTGAGATTAACTTTGATGCGCTTATAATCAGAAGACATCGTTTCTCATTAATCCATTTACATTACAACGGCAAAGTATCTGATATCTGTAACTCATAGCTTAAGTATCTGATTTCTTAATACATGTATATGAAAAACAGTTGCAAATTGCAACAGCCAAGCAAACTATATGATAAAAAGAAAAAAGAATATGATCTTGTCCAGAATGAGGCAAGAGTAATGAGATGCAAATCGATCACTGGTTGTTTTAGTCAGCAACTGTTTGGCAAGAGGCCTGATCCAGTGAAGAGTAATTGCTTTCAGAAAACTACAATACTCAGAAATCGAGCTCACAGAGAGGAAGAGTTCCAGAAATCGATTGGCTTCCTTTGCTGTAATGAGAGAGTAAATTTACATTAGGAAAAAACAGATGAAAAAAAATATATGACAAATTTATTAATTAGTTCGACCAGCACAAAAAAAATATCAAAAGATCAAATCTTAAGTGAAGGCATGAATCCAGAGAAGACTATGGTTCCGTCTCTCGGGTAGAATATGGGAGGCATCTTTACTTCTTAAGAGCCATCTCATTTTACACCAGATTTTACCATATTTGAGTTCACTATAAACCTGACCAAAACAGGAACTAATGGATTGAGTTAAGATTTTCAGTCTTTTGTGAGACAGAAAAAGTAGCCTATTTGGAAATACATACCTTATCAACAGGCATCTTCATTCTCACAGAATCAATATACGAAAAGTCAATATCTGCTACTGCAATTCCAGTTGAAAGTTTATCTGTAACAGTTAAGATACAGTAGGATGATGTCACAGATAAGGTGCAGTAGGCAATACAACATCCAGAGCTTTTACAACAAAGAATTGTGATCTGCTGTAATTAGCTAATTACTTGTCGTGGGAGAAGGAACTGTTGGATAAGAATATTGACTTCGATATTTGGCAAATGGCTTATGGCTGAGTTGATGCATATGTATGTAATACATAGATAATAATACTAGCAGATTTTAGGTATGTAGCTCACAAGTCTCTCTTCAGCCTTACAAGAGGATAAATGCCCAAAAAGGAAAGAGAAAAAAAAGGAGGCACACACATGCTTGATGTTACTAACATGTAATAAGAAACCTTATTGGCAGCAACAAGTTGCTTGCCAAGATTATGTGATCAAGAAAACTAACATGCTAAAGCATATGAATTTAAGTAGTGCAATATTTATTTTAACTGCTCAATAAAATCAGCAAGGGATGAGTTCCAATATTCTAGTTGTTGTTGCATCTCTATTATATAAGGGAAGAGGTGGGGGTGGACACCAAAAATAAAATAAAAAAAAAGGAAAATATATCTTAAATGCTTTAGTAATATGTTTTTAGCCGTTGCGCGCATGGCGTGCATATAAGACTAATTGAAAATGTTGGAACTCATTCCTTTCTGATTTTATTAAGCATTGAAAATAAATATTGCACTACTCCAAATCATATTCTTCAGAATGTCAGATTTCTTGATCACATAATCTTGACAAGCACAATCAAGCCACATAAGAGAAAGCGCTCAAATGAGAGAAAGAGAGAGATGGAGAGAGAGACTCGGATAATGAGCTTACCAGGAAGTCGACCAACTATTGTTCCCCAAGGATCAATAATTAAAGAGTCTCCGTAACTTTCTCTTTTCTCGTTATGCTTACCAGCTTGTGCTGCGGCAATTACCTGCAAAAGAAAGGGTCAAGTACAGTGTATCCATACCAAAAGACTAGTTCAAATTTCAAAGTAACTTGATGAGAGAGCCTCTTATCTGATGATCCTGCTTATTGGTTCTAATCGAATTTAGACCCACATGTCAACAATTACCTTCAACACTAGGAAACAGTTTCAATGCCAAATAAGAGTATTTCACCCTTGAGGAGGATTCAAAAACTACTGAGCTACCTACCAAATCAAAATACGTACTCTCCAAATCCCACATCATAGCATATTCCATCCTCACACGAGGCTTTGGTCTAAGGCTGTTTACTGAAGCATCAACCACAACATACTCTAGAGCTTCAGGTTGAATAAAGCATTGCAACCTAGGAGCTCTACCCAAGAAAACCAACCAAAAATATAGTTACCAGGATATATGAAGGCAATCAGCATGATCCTGAGTACCTGAAGTCTGAGCTTACACAACCTGTCTGTGTCAGTGGTTTGTCATTGTTCTAAAGGTGTGAATAAGTACTAAATCTTAAGAGTCAGATTGAGTTGACCTGAAGTCAATGTCTACAATGTAGCAAGCATGTTATCCTTTACCCTGTCTGAACATCTAAATTTTTTTATCGGTAATCTGACAACAGGTAGGTTTATGATGTGAAAGATGTTAAAAGGAATAAAGGGATAGAGACTTCCTAAAAAAGCGTAGTTCATAAAGAGGGTTGGTATTCTATGATCGCAAAAATATAAAAATTTCTGCCCTTATGCCTCTCGTTGGCTGCCTAAGCAATACGCTGTGAATTCATATGGACTAGCAAATAGGTCTAAAACTCTAAATCCTGCATTCTCCATCCTAAGGCAATCGGTCCTTTAACAATGGTACTAAGCTGTTTGATTTACTAACTGTTTCTGTCTGGGACAGTCCATGAGTGCGTCCAAGCTTTCCTCGCGGTGGTTACCCACAAAACAAAGGTGGGCCTGGGGGTTGTTACCGAGGAACGCCCCTCCGATGCCTAAGTCAGCCAAAGATGAAAACACAAGGTCTCTATTGAGATAAATGAATACCAAGTGCTAGTATTTTGTGAGTGTTTGTATGAATATGTTAGAACATACCTCACTCATGTCTGGGCATGAGTGTTTATAATAGACATGGGCTTATGACTGACTTAGCAACGTAAGTGGGCTTTTGTTGGAAGTGAGCCAAAGCATTAAGGCTTTTGTTGATTTACTGTCCAGAGCTAATGTGCTCTAGGAGCTCTGGGCAAACCCAAACAATTTGCCCCCAGACCAGTGTTTGGGGATAACAAGACACTGGGTTTAATTATTCTGACCTGGCACTCTGCTCCTCACAGGCACGTGGGGTCACTCTTCTTCGATTTTTTCGTTTCCCTCTAAGAGAGGTTTTGTTTCCCGCCCAGTCGATGGTGTGTTGAGCAAGAATCACTAATTGTGTTTGAATTAATGTGCCTCTTGGAATTCCCAAGGGGAGTTATGATGAGCATTCGCCGTTGATTTGATGGGGCTCGTATATTTACAGAGGTACCTCACCAATTTGCAAACTTTTCTTATTCTCTTCATCTTCGAACTTCTCATTTCTCGTTTTCTCTGCTTTCTCTTGCGAACTCAACCTCACTTCAGTGTTTTCAAGTGCGATTTTCACAAAATCTTCCTCAGGTTTTTTCTTCGACATTGTCTGGGTTTTCGAAGTTGCTGGCATTCTTTTGGTTATTTCGCAGTTGTTGAAACTTCGTTTTCAAGTTATCTTCTTCGAACAGGTATTCTCTTGCTTTGGCAAATTGTATGGGGTGTGCCCAGCAGACTGCCACATTCTGCCAAGCAACGGCAGAGCTCCCACAGCAGAGCAGACCTCTCTACATCCCAGCTGTGGACAGTAAATCAACAATCTTAATGCTTTGGCCCACTTCCAACAAAAGGCCACTTACCTTGCTAAGTCAGTCATAAGCCCATGTCTCTTATAAATACTCATGCCCATGCATGAGTGAGGTACGTTCTAACATATTCACACAAACACTCACAAAATACTAACGCTTGGTACTCATTTCTCTCAATAGAGACCTTGTGTTTTCATCTTTGGATGACTTAGGCATCGGAGGGGCGTTCCTCGGAATCAACCCCGAGGTCCACCTTTGTTTTGCAGGTAACCACCGCGAGGAAAGCTTGGACGCCACATTTTCCCACCACCACACTCAATGACTGTCCCAGACAGAAACACTAACCATACCAGCGAGATAGATATACCTGCTCGAGTTAGATACAGGTATGGTAGTGCAAGAATTAGGTGGACTAATAATTATGGCTATATCTTCAAAGAGGGAGGGAACTAGACTGCTAGGACTAAGCATGAGCCTGCGGCATAGTTATTTATTTCATATGTGTTACAGCTGACATTCACAGTATAACCCCCTTCCCTCCTCGATGCACTTTACCTGACGTTCATCTAGCTTTTTGCTTCATGTCAATTGGTATTGCCAATGCAGACCAACACTCATTTATATGAGGCAGGACAATGGTAATTGCATGAGTAATTGGGCACATATTAGAAAAAGAATTACACAATATATCAAAACAAAAAATTCACAGATTCAAGCTATGGATACTAAAACACTCATGCTGCTACTAAGAGAGGAATCCAGCCAAAGGGGGAGACTGGGGAACAGGGGGGAGTGTTGCGGGGGAGGTGATGAACTATTCAAGTCCTTACGTAGCATTGAGTTTCGATTGCCCGAGCACGAAGAAGTATCTCCCAGTGGGCTTGACCAGTTATTTTTGTGAATGCTGATGGTACCAATAGAACCTGAATATTAAGGAAGATGTAATTAGGAAAAAATATCAAAGTACCAGCTGCCAATTGCATACAATTAGAGATGTAAGTTTACTCATACTTGTGCTTCATGTTGAAACCGTAAGCAGTTGTATAACTCTGGAAATCGTAAATCATAGCAAACAGTGAGGCCCAAGCGCCCACAGGGACTGTCTATTGCCACAACATCATTGCCTGGAAATCGGGTATATCACCAAAGTACATAATCTGTAGAGACCCTAGGAGCTTGGAATAAATATAGATAAGGGGAAAGGCGATTTTGTTCGAATACTTTTTAAGTCTACAAACGAGAATATATTTTTTAACTTCATTGATCAGCTGAATCATGTTATTATTTTCCTACAATTTTTCTGGAAAATAACTTTACCATGCTCATACTATATAGAGTAATAAAATGGCTGATGCGCCTAAACTTTCTGATGTAAGAAAGCAATTTGACAAGGTACTCGTTGCAACACAGTTCCCTCATCAAATCATGTACTATCAGATCTTTGTTTCTGCAATAAGGGATCCTCATTGAAACGACAAGAACGGACAAACAACTAACCGTTTCAAATTACAAGAACGTGAGTTATAGTTATAAGACCAAATTGATTTTTCTACCATTGATTTTTGTTGCTTGTCCTAATTAAGCGATTGTACTCAACGCTATACTGCTTGCAGCACAGCCCATAATCACCATTATGTGCAAAATTGGATCAAAGAAAAGAAACTGACATAAATTATCATATTTTTCAACCATCTACCCAAAGTAATCCCAAATTTGGGATACCTTCTTAAAATATTCCAAAAATGTTAAATTTTCCTATCTACCATACACCAAAGATGAACACGCAAGCAATAGAAAGATAACAGGTAGGATTAATTTGAGAATTATTCCGAATAGTCCAAAGTTGAGATTCTTTTGAGAAGATGGATAAAAGTTTGGATTATTCATGTCAAATTTTACTTAAAGATAGAGGCCTTTGTTTTACAAGGCGCACCGCGCACAATGGCATAATTTACACGATTTTGTAAACATTAACTATCTTGTGGGCCCAAGGGTTGTTTATTGTTTTATGTTTCATTGGCTTAGAATAATATTTTATATTAATATAACAATTGATAAATTTTCTAAATAACAACAAATTAAACAATTTAGAAGGGTAATGAAAGAATAATGTTAAGGGTATTCATTCTTCTTTTCGAAAAATTAATAAAGGTAAAAAGATTTTTCTTTGAAATATATTAACAAAAACGATGTGGCTTGGCGGTACGGTTATGACTCATGACATTACAAATAATTGGTTCCAGGTTCACAACCTCTGACATGTATTTCGAAAACATTAAAAAGAGAATGTGATGTTAGCGTGTGAGTTGTGACATGAGACGACACATGACGAGCTGCAACTCTAGCTTTACACGTTTTAGTATATACTTCTTATAGATGGCATGAATGTTTCTAGAAAGAGAGACATTTCTGGGAAAGCTAAAAGCTTGATGGCATGGATGGCTTTTGTCTCGACCAAACTGCGCAGATTGTAGACAGTAGGGTTGAAGTTGCAAACCTGCTTCTGTATAGCTGCTTTCCTTGTACACCGTTCCACCAGGAACATCCACATCAAACCTTTAAAACAGGTAGACAAATCAAAGATCTCAATTAGTTACTTTTGACCTGCTCAACCCCTCCCCCCAAAAGTTCTAGCAGAATTGGTCTTTCCACTTCTTGTTCGGTTCCCCCCGCCATTTTGGGTATGTTATCCCATCAATTGGTATTCGGATGGAGAGACAATGCACTCAAGGGAGAAAACAAAAGCGATAAAACGTTTGTGACTCTCTGATGATTTGTTGTAATTCTAACAAGTGGAAGACATGTTCAGTTATGTATGCACAGCTTTTGTGCACATTGACCTTCTTAATCCCCTTTTACAGAAAAAGTTACCCACACGAGAGGGAATTTGCGTGTTCAGAATTAAATATTGTGCAGATTGTCTCCAAACAGCTCTCCCCACCCTCAGGATGCCGGTTCTTGTAGTGAATGATTTTGTAGTACTAGAAAAAAAAAAGGAAAAAGCTGAACCAGCTGAAAGAAAGAGACACAACATACAAATGTATTTTGCGATATTTGCTTCTGATTTTCCCGGTATCATCAACTAGCACATGTGTATTACACAGATGAGAATCATCAGAGCCCTTTTCTTGAAAACCTCCAAGAGACAACCATATTTGAGACTCTCTGCAATCCATGCAAGAGAAATAAGTCAAAGGTAGCAAGAGCAGAGAAGACATACCTCTTACTCATGTCTTTATAAATATTTAAAGATGCACCTGAGTTGAACTAGCATTTATAATCCCACAAAGTAATTGGTAAATGATTAAATGAAGGCCAGTAGATCATTTGTATGATAGTATCTAGAGCTAAAAGCCAACGAAGCAATATACTTACTACAAGCTGAAAGCATTAATTCATTTGATCAATGACCAATAAGCTTATAACAAGTGAAAACTCAGTTGCCCCAGTAAGATAGTTCCTCACCTGGCAAGACTGCAATATCTTTGCATTATTGGTCCATCTAAAGGTTCCCTGATTTTAACGCTGTCGCCTAGATGAGCACCCATATATGAGAAGCACTCTGGAAAGCAAAGAAGTTTGGCCCCAGCAGCTGCTGCTTCCTGTAATGTTTCAAGCAGACAACTTTAACTCCATTTAGTCTTACAAAGAACATCGACTCATACATATACCAGACTTTGATATAAACGATATATTTGAATTTAACTGGAAAACCATAATACAAATATGTAACCTTGTAGGTTCCAAAACATACACTAGTGATCTTCTTAAGGCCGTAATAACCTGTAATCATGTGCTAAACCAAGATAAACTTTACAACTCGTGAATAAGTGAGATGCCTAGGATCCTCTACTGTTCTTATACCGAATGACTGAATAAAAACTAATTGACATGTGGCAATAATTGATCGATTAGCTCCCAAGAGTGGTTGGCAAAGTTGTTGTTCAACATCCAAATGATTAGCCACTTTCTATACCCCTCTAAAACGACAAATCCCTAGATGCTGCTTTAGATAAGATAAGTTACTGAGATTGACTCAAACAGAGGTCTGATTTCATGTATTTAATAGCTGGTCATGGAACACATCCTTTAGAGTGCTTTATGGGCAAGAGCTACCTAAGGACAAAGATCCAATATTTGTTTATCAATTTGATTTGATTATCCTAGACAACAAGAGGAGAACAATAGTTCATTAATTGAAATCCCCAATACTTAATTTTTTTTAAAAACTACTCCCTCCGTTTCTTTTTGTTTGTCCCATTTACTGTAGCTCCAAATGCCAAGAAAGATAATGTCATATGCATGTGGGTGGGGACAACAAGTAAGAAGTCCACTTATTTTATAATAAATGTGGTGATTAAAGTAGGTGAGAGAAACTTTTAAGGTACATGTGGGACCAAAAAGTGATAAAGTAGGGGTAGATGAGTGATATAATTTTGCCATATAAAGAAAGATGAAAAAGTAGGACAAACAAAAAGAAACGGAGGGAGTATATCACTCAAATAAACCCCCCCCTCTCCCTCTATCCATCCATCAATATGTTTTACAATCTTTCTGCCTACGATCATCATCTGAAAGTTTCATGTTATACAGTGGAACATGACTTACGGTATGTTCTTTTCGGCTGAAAATAGCTGAATTGAACCGTATTGAATTGAATTGAAAAAATTGAACTGAAAGGAATAGTAAAACTTGAGAGTAACAGAATTGTCAAGAGCTGCACTGAAAATAAGCAGTAGAAAACATTACACTTAACAAAAGTTAGGACACTATTGTACGCACAATATCTTAAGATTTGGATCTATCAAGGTCGTAAGCCAACAATGTAAAGACTACACATTAGTTCATAAAGTTATTTTCATAGCTCTTGAGTGGATTCATGCAGAGCGAGGATCCTATATCAAATAGTAAAAGGTCATTCAATCACTAGAAAAAATTCAATAAACTATCAAATATTAATAATCAAGCAAAATGTTTCAAGATTGCTACTATGTCTTTGACTCCATATGCTTCCCAATTAAAGTTAACAATCCAATAAAGTCGTTATCATAGATTTGGATGACATGATCTACAATTTAAGACGATAAATCCAGAGCTCAGCTCACACTAGACGCTTAATAAGGCGACGGAGTGGTAGGTACACAACTAGAGATTTGTAGTGAACAATCAAACAACAAAATGCTATAGCAAATTGAATCGCCTTTGTGTATGCTTTTTAGACCATAAAATTGTACAAACTAAGACAGCTAAGGCAGGTGACTAAAATCTCGTCCCCCCCCCCCAATTTTTGGCTTTGAAATGTGAAACAACAAATACAGACAACACTAAGGCTCCATTTGGTTGGCTAACAACCAATTGTTTTTGATCAATTGAATCATTTTATTGTGGATTCAAGTATATATCCTCCTTAATACAATCGTTGTATTTACAGTCGAATCAGTTATGCTATGTAAATTAGGTTTTATCACATATGTAATCCGGGTAAAGCTTCAATCATTAGTTCAATTTATGAATAATTAATCATGCAATTAGCTCAGATTAATCAACAAAATGGATGAAACCAGTGATTGGAAATTCAAGAAATTAGGAAAATAAAAAATTTTAAAAAAAAAGAGAGACCTTGACGAGACGAGAACAGGTGGCGAGATTAGCGGAGAGATCGTTGACAGAAGTCATCTGTGCGACGGCAACTCGGGCTGAGTTCGCGGCCATGGTTGACTCGACGGTGTATGAGGCACGTGCCACCACGTGACTTCTGGGTCTGGTGCAGGGATTGGATACACTGATGAATGTTGCTGTGGATGCTGAAGTCAAGTACCAACTAGTGAATGCTCCCAACATTTTCAAATTTCAACATCATGCACGTGTGATCTTCAAATGCTCCCCGCTAAATTTTCTGGTATGATAGGTACTAGGGATGACAGACAATCAGCTTATTTGGATCGGAATGGGTCGGGTCGGATATCGTAGTTTTCGGTTTGAGTGCCTCTGATTTGTGTAGTTCTGTTGCGGTTTTTTTAGATTATGTTAATATTTGAATGTACCTTATTAAGGCAAAATTTAAGAAGGAAAAATTAATCAGAATAATCTCTATTATATAAGTAAAAGGTGGGGGTGGATACCAAAATTAAGAAAAGGAAAAAAAATCAAATAATCAAGGAAGTTATTAAGGAATTAAGTTTTATTTCCTATCTTAGCTATCATATTTTTAGCAACATATGTTTAAAACTTCAAACTAAAATATCTAAAAATCTACAAAATAAAAATAATTTTAAAAAATGTCAATGGTTATATTTTCTTGAGATCTACAAATAGACACCCACTTTGCTATATTTTTATATACTTTTGATTTTTTATAAATACATGAATAATTGATTGATTGCTCATGAGTGGGGGTGCATTTGATCAAATTGATCATAAAACATGATAAAGTATTTTAGGATGATTTAAAAAGTGGTAGAGGGAGAGGGTTTTTTTTTATCTCACGAGTGATGATGCTGATGACATCTTCCATGAATATTTTGTAAGATTATTCTCTTCTTTGGCGTGTTGTTTTTTAAATCACTATTGTTGTTTTACTCTTTAATATTTATTACACTTTTTATGTATTTAAATTATTTCACTATTTAAACTCTTTTGAGATTACAATTACACCCTTTAAAAAAACAAAATAACTAAAAATTAATAATTATTTTTAATAGTATGAAAACTATATATGTATACACTTAATTCACTGGAGAAATTACAATGTAGTATCTTCCAAATCTTTACATATTACTCTTTTACACGAGGCACGCATCACGTGCATATAAGGCTAGTCCAAACTATGTCCGTTCCGCCAACAATAGTCCTTACCTATGAGTTATTCTTGTATAATTCCAACTATGGGGGAGGTTCGCCACAAATGCACCATAACCGAAAGACAACTTGTTAAATAGGTAAATATGACCACGTGGCATTCTCTCATTGGTTGTTTATTTTTTTTTGCATTTATTTTAATTTCTCACCTTTAGCTTCTTCCTCCCCACCTCAGTGCCACCATACCATCTTCCTATCTCACGCCACTACTAACCAAACCACCGCCCCCACCCAGCCCAGCCACCACCTTCTCTTTCTACCTTCCCCTCCCCCTACAACCAAACCACCGCCCCACCCACTGCTACCCAAACCACAGCCCTCCCCTTCTCCCTTCCCCTGCAACCTTGCTCTAACCAAAAAAACCAGCTCTATCAACCCATCCCCAACCACCTAAAAAACAAAAGCCCACCCAACCACTTCCTACCCCCTCACCAGCTTTCCTTCCCTAAAACCCAACCCACCTCTGCCACTCCTTACCCTCTTCAACATAGCTCCAACCACCGAAAAATATGATGACTTTCTAAAACATAAATTCCATCCATAAAGAATTTAGATGATTAACTTACTTCCAAAAATAATATCTTTACTCAGTTACCCATTAACTTAAGCTTAAATAATAAATTGGTGAAATATGCTATAATTAATACCTATAGTCAAAGCTTAACTTGGGTTCCCTTTATTTTCTTTTCTCATTTAACTGGTTCTCAATGAATCAGTAACTTGGTTTCTTTCAAGTTTCAACCAAACCACAAAAATGGAGGAACAGAGGAGGAGGGAAGGTGGGGGCTACGAAGGCTGGGGACTTGCATTGCCGGAGGTTTTGGGTGGCCTGGATTGCATGGGAGTCGTTGTGGTGAGGTGCGACATCAGTTACGGCCTTACAGGCAGAGAGAGAGAGAGACAGTTGTTGTGGGAGTCGTTGTGGTTTCAAGGTGGGGGAGGAAAGGAAGGGGGAGGGAGTGGATGGCAGGGGTGGGGTTGTGCAGGGGGTGGTTGTAGGAGTGATGGGCTGGATTGGTGGTGGGAGTAATAATCAAAAAAAGAAAAGAAAAGAAATAGTAAAAAATTACCTAGTTAACCGGTTCCAGGTCACATGGGTGTATTCGTGGCGGACCTCCCCCATAGTTGGGATTATACAAGAATAACTCATAGTAGGGATTATTGTTGGCGGAACGGTTATAGTTTGGATTATTCTGGTCAATTTTTCCATTTAAGAATCCCATTTCTTACCAAAGTTGGTTGGTGTAAGTGGTAAGTCTCTCATCCCTTAAACAAGTGGTTAGCGGTTGATTTCTGACTCTTACGAATGTTGTAACCAACACCAAAAAAATTTGTCATGCATTCCTTAAAATTGGATCATGTGTCGAACTGTGATTATGGTGCCAAGACAATTTCAATTAGAAAAATTGACATAGGATTGGGCAAGACCGAATGTAATACTATTGAATTATACTCCCTTCGACCAAAAATAGTTAAGATCGACTAGAAAATACTAAGAACAAAAATAGCTATAATAAGTTTATTGCAGATCGGATTAGAAAAATTCATACCAAATCAGAGAAGTTCAAATCAGATAAGATTATAGTAAAAAAATTCAGATCAAATTAGACGAATCAAACGCATCCAATGTATATGCTCTTTTATAATATTAGAATGTTTTAGTAAATAGTAATATACTTAACTATTGGCTAACAATTTTACCTAAAATAATAATTTTTCAATTATTTGAACACCATAATTAGGAAAAATTTGTCAAAAAACCCTTATTTGTTATGCGTTTCAATTATCCAATTGAACACGTTTTAAAATATTTTTTTGTGAAAAAATACCTTATATGTCATTATTTGTCATGTTATACACTTTATTATCATATCGAGGTCAAAAAATTAACCTTTAAGTCTATTTTTTCCTCCTCTTTGTGGTGGAAGTCACGCGTATCAACTAAATCGAATTCCGATGCACAAAAGGGGAGGGAAAACAAGAGAATTAATAACCTAAAAGTTGACTTTTTTATTAATAAAGATCGTACACCGTGCTAGTAGAGTTCCCAAAAAAAATTGATGGAAATTAAAGCTGAAATTTCTAACCAACTTTCAATTGTTGCCATTACTTCAAATTCCTCTTCGCCATCTTGTGTTTGCTGAATGTAACATACATATCTCGTATATCAGTAAGCATCTTTTGTGAATAAATGGTACTCCCTCTGTTCCTAAAAGTTGTTCCCACTTTGACTTTGCACGTTTGTCAAACGTTCTTTAGACTATCAATATCTTCAATTGCATATTTGTAAAAATTCTAATGATTGAATATGAATAAAGTACTCATTGAGATGAATCAAACAAGATCCCACGTGACTATTTTTTTCTTATATATTGTGGATAATTTAGAAGATTCTCTCTACTTGTAAAAAGTCAAAGATTCTAAACGGGAACAACTTTTGGGAACGGAGGGAGTAGTAATTTTGGAATATATCTCAAAATCACGGATAGGTCGATCTAATTATTATTTATGTTAATTTAATATTTCTACTTTTAGCTATCTTATCCAACTCAGAGAGGGCTGACAGGCTAAAGTCGTATCACCTAATCAAGATTAAATCCTAAAGTCCTCTAACAACAATAGTCAGGGAAGTAGGATTATATCCACAGGAGACAGATTTTCAGAGTTATCAGTTAAAAAGCTACTTCAAACAAGATCAAGGAATAATCAACGAGCTACTAATTAGACTAATGAAAGAAAAATAAAAATGAGTTTTAAACTATGAATTAAAGGTCTAGGGTATTAGTTCGGTCCACCATGCTTATATTAATCAAAAGGGTCGAATAACTATCAATATCTAGGTCAAGAGTCGAGAGATTAGAGCACGTGTTATGCTATGGTTAAATCTTAACGCTCATAAATCAACATATGTTGCATGTTCACTAACATAATCAGAATTACTGGTGTGTACTAGGACCTCTAAAAGTAAGACGGATCTGTGCAAACAATTATTAACCACAAGCAATCAATGGAACTGCGCAATAACATTAATCACTCATCAAGAACAAATCACACCATAATCAATCTAATCAAAACCTAGAAACTAATAGCAATTCAAATATGAATTTGGTATAAACATGGTTTTCCTCCCTAAAACCCTAGAAATATGAATACTAAGACATAATTGAATCAACAATAATAAAACTTAGGAAAAATTAATAGGAATAATCCCACCTTTAGCCGGTCTTCCACCACTGGTACCACCTTCAATTAATCCAGCAATAATCCCACCTTTGACCCCCCATATTCTCTCATTGGTCCCTCACCTGTTGGTGACCTACAATCATGGGTGATCCTCCTAATTACGTAATTAATAGCTAATTAAATATATTTAAAACTTAAATTTTTAATTAAAATTCTAAATCAAAGTTTAAAAAAAAACTTAAAAATAAAAATAAAAACCCCTCCCCAGCCAACCCCCCACCCCTCCCCTCCCCTCCCCTTCCCCTGCGGCTGCCACCCCACCCCCTCCCCTTCTGCTGCCACCCTCCCCTCCCCTGCCGAATTTGCTGCATCTCCGGCTATCGCCGGAACGCCGGAGTCACGGACTCTCACTCACTCACACTCAAACAAGTCATGCTGAATATGTGTAGCTCCTGACTTGTGTTTCTCATGGACAAACTACATTTCTTATCATGCTGAACTAATACTCTGTTCATCCCAATTCCACATCTCAACCACCTGAATCATGGTTTGTTGCTTGTGAGTTAATATCACACTAACAACACTTGAGAGTGTACTAGTGATTTAGCACTATAAAGAGGAACACTTCTACGAAGAAATCGTACAGCAAAAAGAAATCCTTAACTCAATCTCAAAGCATTCATATTAAAAAGTTGATCATAGTAATTCGAAACAAGTTTGTGCAAATGGAGAGGGTCTCATTCAAGCTCTTTGCCCCTATTGTTTGCGTGTTAATAATCTTCCTGATTAGTACAACAGGTTCTTATGATTTTGGTTTTTGAGCTCGCAAAAGGGGAGGGGAGGGGTGGCAGCGTTGGGGGATGGGAGGAAAGGGGGTGGCAGTGGTGGGGGAGGGGAGGGAAGGGTGTGGCAGTGGTGGGGGGAGGGGAGGAAGGGGGTGGCAGCAGTGGGGAAGAGGGAAGGGGGTGGTAGTGGTGAGGGGGGAGGGAAGAGGTTTTTCATTTTTTTAATTTTTTTTTTAAAAAAGTCAACGGTAGTTTAGTGTGGTCAAATAGGTTGCCATCAACCGGTACCAATGAGAGAATATGGGGGTCAAAGGTGGGATTATTGCTGGATTAATTGAAGGTGGTACCGGTGGTGGAAGACCGGCCAAAGGTGGGATTATTCCTATCATTTTTTCCTAAAACTTATATAAAAACCTAAACTTTGCATAATGAACTAATTAATTAAGCAATCAAAGCCTAAACAAAGAACTAAGATAGAAGAACAATACCCAATGACGGAAAGCAATAACTTTAATTGAAATAATCCAAGGTTCAATCACCTTTGAAACTAATCTAGGAGTGTTTAACTATGAAAATCTCTAAAATTAATACTAATGAAAGCTGGAAATAAAAATTGTGTTCCCAAAATAAAATAATTCTAACTATTTATACTAAAGCTAATAAAAGCAATTAAAATAGGGCGGAAAAGATAGAAATTGGTCCTCCGGCCCTTCCGCCCGAAGCCTTCGGGCGAATGTTTGGGACATATGACGTGTTTTCCGCCCGACCAAGCGAAACCGCCTAACCATATCGAGGCGGAATACTTTTTCCTTTGTTTTCAACTCCAATATGCAGCTGGAAGAAAATAGCGTCAGGTCCGATCGGGCAATTTATTTACTATGATAAAGAATATTGTTAGAGTTTTTAGTTGATCCGCGAGTTGCAGCCTGCAATCCGAACTGAGGACGTCGGGTGGAAATCCTGCAATTTTGAGTCAACTTGCGAAGGTCATATCTCTCAAACCAAAAGTTTGTTTGAGGCGTGTGACCTATCATTGGAAAGCTCTTGAAGTCTAGAATCCAACCCAATTGGAATGTCTTGATTATAAATTTTTTAGCAAACGTTATGACCAAAATAATGAGAATGTGTCAGTTTTGGCACTTCTTTCACTAACTCTTTGCTTCATTCTAACTCAAAATTGTCCCAAACAGATGCATTGTTATCATTGTGCAAGCTACCTTCATCGTCAATGATTAATAGGATAGATCCTTGATAATAATGTTCAATTTGTATCAAAATAACCTGAAAATCATCGAAACACACAAACAGGGAGTAGTAGAGCACAACTTACGTAATTCATACCATTATGCATCTAAATGCTCTAAAAAGAGTTCTAAATGCATATAAAAATTTTATATAAATGTGATACATCAAGGGCGTTTTTTAACCTTGCCTAAGAACATATCTAGTTATTAAAAGTTATTTTTGCACTCAAATAATAGAATGATATTTTAATAAATAATACGAATAAATGATGTTTTATAAAAACGGTAGGAAATTCAAGAAAATCAGGAAGAGAAAAAAGAAAAAAATTGATGGAAAAGAAGGTGAAGGTAAATTAGGAAAGGAAAAAAGAAGATAGGCAAAAGGCTAATAGAGAATCTATATATATATTAAAAGGCGTAATCAAGCATTGCCATTTGACACGTGTCACTCCATGTCATTTATTGCGCAGAATATGAAAATGCCTACAAAATGTATACAACAAGATTTGAACTTGTGACCTATCAAGTAGAATTCTAAGACTTTTCCACTAGGCTACACCTCTTTTTGTGATCTACTTTTGCTTTTAAGTTATGTATCCCATCACCTTAATTTTTGTTATGAGAAAAATAAGCTCCTCAAACTTTTTCTCTAATGCGCGCATGCTTTAGTTATCCAATCTAATTTCTCATTAAATATTCTACCTTATTTTCTTTTTACAATTTATATTAAAAAAAAATTCTTATTACAATCCCTTTTCAATTTGTAATTTGTTTGTTCATTCCAATTCTCCTCTTAGTTCTACCTTATCCTATCTCTATACTTTATATATATAAAAAAGAAAACAATATACAAAAGATAGTACAAGAATTTTCCCAGGGTATCGCCTGGGACAAAAAAACTAGTTTTCTTTTAAAAAATATGGAAAAGAATGTGAAAATAAATTAAATGAAAACAAATTTAAAATAAAAGTATAAATAGTGGTAAAAAGTCGCATACGGACCTTGTGACCTACTATAGTTGTTAGACACTTTATTTTCACGCCTACTTTGGCATCCTACGCAGTCAACATTAATAACTCAATCTCTGAATTTTTTCTTCTATCGAGAGGGATACGACAAGGTGGCCCCTTATCTCCATACCTTTTTATCATTTATATGGAAGTTTTGGCCAGACGATTATCTTTGCAGACAGCATTGGATGCAAAATCTGGAATAGGTTTTAAGTTATACCATGATTCTCATAAAGTTCCTGGTTTGTTTTTTTGCTGATGATTGTCTCCTTTTTTTTTGCAAAGCTACCTCATCAGCCAGCCAAAACTTAAAAAAATACGAAGTATAATTGATGATTTCTGCACAAACTCTGGACAATTAATTAACTATCAGATCATCAATTTATTTCTCTGATAAAACATAATCCCAAAGAAAGACCCTATTAACAAGCCATTTCTATATGTTTCCAAAATGCTCGTTGGGAAGGTATCTAGGATGATATTTCCCAACTTAAAAAGCATCATGACAGATTTAACTTAATTATCAACAGAAATGACAAGCACTTAATTAAATTCTTGGACGAACTCTATTGTGTCCAAAACAAGACGCGCATTCCTTATTCAATCAACCTCGAGATCATTCCTATCTTTACCATGGCAACAACCAAAATTCTAGCTGCTACTGCGAATAAGCTAGACTCAATTAATAGCAACTTGATCTGGAACCAAAACAAGCAATACATAAGAAGCCTCCCTTTCATATCTCAGGACAAAAATTGTAGACCAAAAATCATGAGAGGTCTCCAAAACCAAAAAAAATGAACCAAGGTATGCTTGCAAAGCTCTCATGGAAAATTCTAACGAACCCCACTAACTAATGGGTGTCCCTCATGCGCAAGAAATATCTAAAAATTTCTACCTTCTTTGAATACAAGTCTAAACCGACAGATTGCCCGATTTGAAAAGCCATACTTCAAATACGAGAGCTAATCCGCAAAGGAATCGATGGAAAATTGGTTTTGGAAGTGACAACTACTTTTGGTTAGACAATTGATGTGCGAACAACAACTTGATTGTAACTTTAAACTTAGACTCATCTACTGTACAAAATAATTAGCTTAAGGTACAGATGCCATCTGATCAAATATGACTTGGAATACTAACTTCCTTAATGATCTTCTACATCCCCACATTTTATTTATAATTAAAGGCATCCCTTTTCTTTCTATACCCCGGAAAGATGACCTATATTGGGGTTTAACCTCGTCCCGAAAATTTACAATAAAATCAGACACCTGACTTGCACACAATCATTGTTTTTTCAACACATCAAAATGGCCATTTCACTAGATTTGGAATGCTGAAATCTCCCCAAAGATCAAAATCATTATATGGCAACTACTCCACAATGGATTTCCTATTAGGAACAACTTAGAAAGAAGAAGTATCTCGATTCCAAACTACTGTCTTGTATGTGAATCTCCAAATGACGACATAAACCGACTTTTCGTACTCTGCTCACACATTAATGACTTTTGGAAAGATAGCGCTACATTAAGCTTTCTTCCTTGTCCCCATTAATGCAATGATCCTCCCCTCTCTAATAAACACTACCAAAGCTCAACCCAAATCAACCGTTGCAAAATTTCTCCTAATCTTGTGGAGCATATGGAAAGAATAGAACACCCTAATTTTTGAAAAAGCGAGAACTAGCAGCCAAATCGCATACTCTTTAGAGCAAAACGTATGTAGTTGGAATGGCAGTTACGCCATTCGATTGACACTAACCTACATACTTTCACCCCTTCCTCAAACAAACCTTCAACCACCACCCATGTTCGTTGGACCCCTCTACATCAAAATCTCATCAAATTAAACTCTGATAAATCCTCTACTCAAGACTCGACAGTAGTAGGCATTGTACTTAGGGGCTCTTCACGCAAGATATTAAAGGAAAAGACATACAAGCCGGGGAAAGTCGTCTACTCTAATAGCCAAAACCACTGCCCTCCGTAATGGTCTTCTCCAAGTTAGGAGCATGAAGATTTCATACTTAGTCATTGAAGAAGACAATTTAGTATTCATGAACATCTTGAAAGGAAAATACAACTACACCTCATGGTGTATGCAGACTCTCGTTGACGACATTAGACAAATTTTCACTACCTTCAAGTCTACAGAGAAGCTAACAGAGTAGCTGACTACCTCTTCAAACAAGGACATATTATAACTTTAAAAACTTAGGAGTTTGATGTCGATAAAACTTTATATCAATTTTCTTTTTTAGATAGCTTATGTTTTACCCTTGAGAGAAGGGTCACCTAATACTTCTCCTTGTATCCATTCAAAGAAAAACTTCATCTTCACGCCTTACCAATTATCGTTGAGCCAAACATCGATTACTCATGTTCTTTTCTCGAACTATTAGCAAAGTCTTAAATGGCTTCGGGTAAACCTAGACCACAGTAGACTCAGGTGTTACATACTTCCTCCGTTTCAAAATAGATGCCACATTGTTATTAAAACGGACTCCTAGGCAAAATTTCCTAAGTATGATTAATTAGTTGAAAGTGGTAAGGTGGACATGTAATTAAAATTTTAATTAGCCCCACAACCCAACCCAATCCACCACCAGTCTCTCTCCTCCTTCCACCATGACTGACCCATTCTCCCTCCTCCATAGCCACCACCAACAGCAGCCAACACCTTAGAAACCACCGCCACAAACAAAGCCCACCAGTAAACCAACCGGAATCATCCTCCTCGTCACCGACCACCATTAAAACCATCTTATCTTCAACCCTAAACGAAAACCCAGATCCCCAACCACCATCTTCATAGATTCGAAACCCTAACTCAAAAAGAGAGAAAGAACACCACCACTCCTACACATCAGCACCACCTTCACATCACCACTCCTCCAAATCGAATGGTTGTTGGGTGTTTCATTGGTGTTGGGTGGTGAATGGTTGTTGGGGGTTTCGATTTGGGGTTGTTGTGGGTTTTAATTTCGGGTTGTTGTGGTGCTTCGATGGTGAATGGTGGTGTTTCAATGGTGAATGGTGGTGTTTCGGGGGGGGTAATGGTGGTGTTTCGGACTTTCGGTGGTGAATGGTGGTGGTTTGGTGGTGGTACGGTGGTGATTGGTGGTGTTTTGATGGGAATGGTACGGTGGTGTTTCGGTGGTGAATGTGGTGTTTGGTGGTGAATGTAGTGTTTGGTGGTGTTTGCTTATGGTGGTTAGGTGGGAGGTTGTAGGTGGTGGGTTGGCTGGAGATTGAGGAGAGAGTGGTCTGAGGTAAAATTAGGAGAGAGAGAGGTGGGTGGTAAAAGATTATTACTACTAAGTAGCACAAAAGAAGATTAATTAAGCTATACTAAGTATAATTATAACAGTTAGTAAGGGTAAAATGGTAAAAGTATAAGGCAAAAGTTACTAAATAAGCAAAAAAAAAACATTGTGGCATCTATTTTGAAACACCCATATTTGTACAATGTGGCATCTATTTTGAAACGGAGGAAATATAAATTTCCAGTAATTAATTAGGTAGGCTCACATCAAAACCAAAAATGAGGGAAAGTAAATCTCTAATGGTTAGATGACGCAATTCCCTCTAACACATATTTAATATAATTTTTATAGTGTTGATATTTTTCCATATATTGTTGGTGTTGATATTATATAGTGTTGGTAATTCATTCTTTATTATATCGTTTCAAATTTATTTTTATCAACATTTATGAGTAAACATAAACATTATATAATGTGTTAGAGAACAAAACATCCTCTAATCGTTAGAAATTTATCACTCTTATATAAAAATGAGGTCGGCTAGACAGTTGAGAGGGTCAAATGGAAAGTCATAAAGGTTAGGTTGGTAGAATTAGAGAAGGGTAAATGTGTCTTTGTAAAGAAAAATGTTTACTAAAAAAGAAAATGTAACAAATATGTTGAGTCAACTATAAATAACAAGTGTAATAAATAACGGAGAATTGTTTACTTATAAATAAGAGAATTAGTTTATCACTCTCATTTGATAAGAGCAACGTAGCCTAATTTTTAGGGGGTTAAGAAGTTAATTTCACAATTATTTTTTAAGGGGTTTAAGAGGTTAATTTCACAATCATCAATCAAAATAAAAATAAAAATAAAAATGGATAATTTGCCATATTTTCCACAATTAAGAAAAATCGAACAAACAAAACTACAATCAACAAGACAAGGATTTGGTTAGTTTGCCATAAAAGGCGAAAAAAGGATGAGAGAAATGTGCCTATCTTAATGCTTTGTTCTCGGTCAAAGTCAAAATAAACCCCTTTCTTATTGCAATATTTAGGAAATAAATATATATTTATTCTTATAAATACAAAACTTTACATAGAAAATGGAATGTTCCCACTTAATTATGCTTTAATACAAGGAATTTACATATTCGTATCGAATTAATTATCTTTCTTAATTAGGTTCGTTTAAAAAAATAAAAATCTTTACTGTTAATTAGTCTATACAAAATTAGAAGCCCCAAAACCTTTCTCTCTCCTCTCGTTTTTTCTTTTTTTCCTTCATCTCCTCCCCCTGTCTCTCCCATTATCTGCGTTTAGAACGATCTTTTACTTAATTTATCAATCATTTTATATAAGAGGGGATTTTTGGGGCTGATATTCAACTTTGCTGATCGGGTTTTGATTTCTATCAACTCAAACTTCGCTCAAGGTAATGTTTATATTAGCATGCTTGGAAATTTGGCCCATCGATATATATATACACACATTTTGTATGTATTTCAAGTTTAATCTTTCTTGTTTTCTGCTTTGTTGGTTGATTGTTGGTGGTTTATCGATTGCTTATTCTGGATAGACTGAAATTACATATGCAGATTTGCGAATGGTGATTTTATTTGTTTGTAATGTATTGTTGGATTTGCTATGGATAATATGATTGACAATTGATATGATTTTTGTGTAATTCTTTCACTATAACCATCCTTTATAATATTATTTTGTAAATTTAATATTTGAGGTACAAACTAACTTCTAAATCGAAAATATTAAACACACTAATTGGAGTAATACCAAGTCTCTAACAGATAGATGGTATAGAGTGTGCATATATCATGACATGACAAATAAGAAGGTCACAAATGTAGTATACAAAAGTTATAATAACTATAATAAACATGACAGTTTTGTGTCAATATAATTTTTAGAATTTATTATATTACTTTTCTTGATAAATATATTACTTTGTGAAATATACTATTTTTTTAATGAATATACAATTAAAAAAATATTATGTCACACATTATCGTAAAAGGTACACCTTGGTGTATGTACCTCTATGTACACCAAATGAGTCAAATGACTACGGAGCCAAATGAGTATGAGTTTTCCAAATGAGTATATAAGTATACATTACTAAATAAGTATGAAGCCAAATGAGTATGACTTAGCCATATGAGTATGAGTTAGCGTAATGAGAATTTTCAAATGGATATGAGTTTTCCAAATGACTATGAGTTAGCCTAATGAGAATTTTCCAAATGGGTATGAAGCTAAATGAATATGAATTCATCAAATGAGTATGAGTTTCCCAGATTAGTATGAAGCTAAATGAATATAAATTCGTTAAATGAGCATGAGTATGTGTTACCATACTAAGCTAAATGAGTAGAGTTAGCTAAATGAGTATGAAAAAATCAATCACACTTAACATATGAAAGGAAAAAATCAATCAAAACTCAAAAGTCGTGAAAGAGGTGCCACCTACAACACCCTTTTTCTCTTGAAAGGTAAGGAAGAGTCATCCATAAGACGAGCTCCTTCACCCCAAGTTCGTGCCCCTCTGTTGGATGTCTCCACTGTTACGAAGTGTGGAAGTGTAAGTCTCAGTAGAAAGACACAAACTCGTGAAATTAAAGAAGTGATGAGAAAATTTGAGATGAGTATAGAGATTAGAGAATCGAAAAGATTCTAGAAATGATGAGAAATCTGTTAAGTGATATACTCTCTTTCTCTCTCACCTAATTTTCCGTTAAGAAGGTAAGGTCGGCGGCAAGGTTAGGTCGGCGGCGTGTGGCAGATCGGCAATACATTTTTGTTTATGTTTGTAAATTACGATTCCGCCGTGCTCTTCACTATAATTATGCGGAGAAGTGTATATAATAAATTGCCATGCACTATTCACATATATCGCTTAGATACTTGGCATTACTCCACAAATTGATAGATAAACACATTTACTACTTGGGGTCATAATTTCTACGAACATTAACCATAATCATATCGCACCAATTCTATATCATATTTGCTTTTTCATTGGTATTTGAGTGAAACTCATCCTAACCGAGTTTCAACAAACTTTTTTCATTTACCCATTGTTTCGACGGGATAAAGTGTGAATTTAGGGTCATGTTGTTTTAGTGTACTTTTCGTACCATCAGTCGAAAATAACTCACCTTTACTATATCTAAAATATCAATGACACTTTCACACTATCATTTTACTACAACTCCGCATCATTTTCATTACGATTACTATTAGGCATGAAGCATTTACCTCTCGCTTGAGTGAACAACATTCATATCCAACACGATAATCTACGAAGAATATATGCGAACAAAGGAGTGTCTGTCATATTATAAAAGATAAAATTAGCGTATAAAATTTTGTTATCATTGTTTTTATAGTGTGTTTTTATTTTCTCCGGTGACACTATCATATATTAACCAAAAGAATAGCAGTAATTATGACAAGTGGGTTCATCTTCTTTGTTAATAAACCATTCTTAGGCAACTAAATATACAAATTATATGTAATAATAATATTTCCAGGGTAATTTATGAAAAAAATTTAGGGCTTATCTTATTGTCTATTTCAAGTAGTAGAGCCTGTGGCCCGTGTAGATGTAGCAATCTCACAAACACATACAAGGTATCACTTTGAACCAAATGGGCTCATTTGCACACATTCGTCTGACTGTGGTTTCAGCTATGATATCTATGGAAGAAAGCCTGGACCATCCATTGTACCAAAACCATGACTACTCTTCCTTTGGCTTATGAATCTTTCTTGATTTCCACTTTTTGCTGTCAAAAATATGCAGTGGGTGCAAACGTGAAAGAATATGAGTAACATAATGAGTAGATTGTTCCTTGGCTAGCTTCAGCTGATTAGTTCCACTAGAGTAGTAATTAAGCCTTACTCGTGACGAGAACAGACACATCGATATTTTATTGGGATGAAGATTCATCCATCCACGTTTATAGAATATAATAAACTTGCTGCAGCAGTTCCCCGTTTAGTAGCTTATCCTATTTTGCAGAAATGTCATTTCTTTTAAAGAGCCATTTATTGATAAACACAAACTTTGGTGGGGATGTTTCTTCTTATTACTGATTTCAGTATTTAGCGGCATACGATTGTGGCTTGTCATAAGTAGGCTATGTATGTCTTGCTGAAGAATTGTAAATTATTGAATGAAAAAGATAGTTGCATGTTACCATGTTTGATGTTTTGCCTCTATTTGCTTATCTTTGTACATCTATTTATTCACTTTTTTTTATTAACCTATATACAGATATATGGTGTTTGAAGATCTCAATTTGTTTTTAAGTTCTCGTGTTCGGGGCATTAAAATTGAAGAAACACAAGTTTTGAATCTATGGTTTAATTTTGTCACTAGATTTGGTTCTCTGCATAGATCAATAGCAGGGTCATTTGGTTGAGATATGTGAGGCATGGTTACCTCGGGATTTATGAGGATTGTGTACCCTTGCTGGAAGCCTTCTGCTGAAGGTGATATTTCTACCAAAGACGCAAATGGTCGATTTGACGGTCTCTTATGGCATAAAGATTTTGGGAATCACGTAAATGGTGAATTCTCCATGGCTGTCGTGCAAGCCAACACCTTGCTGGAAGACCATAGTCAACTCGAGTCTGGACCTATGGGCTCACTTGATAATGGCCCGCATGGGACATATGTGGGTGTATATGATGGTCATGGAGGTCCAGAAACAGCTAGATTTGTCTGCAACAATCTTTTCAAGAACATCAAGAGTATGTCTTCTTGCTCCTTATTTTTAAAAGACGTTGCATTCTGCTCACTTATTTACTATGTGGTAATATCAGTAACGAACGTGTGGCCTATGTTGATTTAGTATAACCCTGATGGTTTGTCTTTTGGGTTTCTAATGCTTCAATTTACTTACTCTTTCCAGCTATTCTTGGTGCAGAGTTTACATCTCAAAATCAAGGGATGTCGGCTGATGTTATCATGAAAGCATTTTTAGCCACAGAAGATGAATTTCTCTCGCTAGTAAAGGAGTTATGGCAAGAAAAGCCGCAAATTGCATCTGTAGGTTCTTGCTGTTTAGTGGGTGTAATATGTAGTGGATTTCTTTATATTGCAAATGCTGGCGATTCTCGTGTGGTTTTAGGGAAACTGGATGAGGTGGATAAGACTGTAAAAGCTATTCAGTTATCTTCAGAGCATAATGCGAGTTTTGAATCTGTGAGAGAGGAGTTGCAGTTGAGGCATCCTGATGATCCACAGATTGTTGTTTTAAAGCACAAAGTCTGGCGTGTTAAGGGTATTATACAGGTGCACATTCTTCTCCCTTTTGTTCCTGTTGTATAAGTTTAACAGAGTCTTTTTAAGCTTTCATCTATTGTCATTGCAAAAGATTTAAGATAATAGTTTTTAACATTCATCTCTTGAGAAAAATTTGTCTTCATGACTATGGGCTTGTTCTCTTCGGCATATAATAGTTCTGCATATAATAGATGAGCTCAACTGAATAGTGATATATGAAAGTCAAAGTATTGTGCAGAGCAGAATTGAATTGAACTGAAAATAAGGGCCTATATTATAGTTGTATTTTCATTGGAAAGAGAGAAGGAGATAGAATATCTAGAGAAAAGATTTGACATGTATGATGCATGTTCTTGTCTCTTCGTCTGAGAAGTAGAGTAACTAATCAATATTTAAAATAGCCTCTTGTTAATTTGGATAGAAAAATATTTTTCCTATTTTGTCTAACTCATATTCAGGCGGTTATAGATTGTGGCCTTGTTTGGTAAACAGAGGTTTGATGAGAAGTTAGCGGATTGAGGCCAATTAAAGGGTTTGACTGGAAAACCGCTAATGCAAGTGTTTGGTAGAGAGAGGTTTTGACAAGAGGATTCCATCCAAACCTCTTGATTTGAAAATGCTGCCTTACCCAGCGTTTTCAAAAGAGAGGTGGATTTTACAGCCAATATGACAATCATGCCCATCAATTCTTTGCATCATCCATCTCATACTCGTTCCAGGGAATTGATTTCTATCTTCATTTTCACCATGGGAATTGGAAGCAGGTTTATATCATAAAATTGACCTATTACATATTCGATGGAAATATGGTGCAAACATTTGTGGAGAACATCATTCCAGATTTTCCAACTCACTTGATCTTGTGTTGCATGTTCATTTTCTTTGTAATTATCTGATTCTTTGTGATCAAAGGTGGGAGGGTATTGGTTTGATCTGATTGGTGATTTTTGGAGATGTGGTGATGTTTGACCACATTATTTGTGTTGCATCGGTCCATGTTCATTGAAGTTATGGCATGTGAAGAATTGTTGTCTTAATCACAATTATTGGAGAGGGAGGTGAAATTGGGTTTGGATTTTTACTGGACATGAGCAGGGAAACAGAGGTTAAAAAGGAAATCGAAGGCTAACAAAATTTTCATGGGTATGGACTTGGGTCTTAGGAGTATGATTGGTGGGTAGATTAGTATTTAACTATTGGGTTCTAAATGTTATTAATTAGTTCAATTGAGGATTAACAGAATTTTGAAGTGTTTGTAAGGTAAGTTTATATATGTTTTAAGTAAAAGTTTAAGGTAGGTAGATGTCATCACTATTTTTTTTAGCCGAATACCTTTACTAATAAAAGTATTAATCAAAAGCTTAATGATCCACTTTTCAAGTAATATGGAAATTGTTATAAGTTACGTTTATTTAAAGTTTCTTAATCAGAATGATAAGAAATATTACTCTTAAGTCTTTAGTAAAAGTTCATGTCCTTAATGTCATTTTAGCTATTAGCCAATTTTACTCAACACTTTTATACAAATAGTTGATACAATCATTAGTCAAAACACCTTATACTACCATCAATCAAACTAGTTAATATATCCCCTATCCGCTATTTGCTATCCGCTAAGCATAAAAAACGGTCGTATATCTCGTTGTAGCCATGCCTACCTATATTTTCTGCTTGCTTGGCTGACATAAGTATGTTAAGTTGTTTGCTTGAGAATAACAAGGAAGTGAAGTTTCCAAGAACGATCAAATTTCCACCAAACAACAACAACTAAGCCTTATTCCCAAAATAATTTGGGGTCGGCTAACATCAATAGTCATTTGACACCGTTGAAAAGGGAGATGACATCGACAAGAGTGACAAGAAGTTTTAAAAGGTTTTTCTTAAGGTTTTACAAAAGTTTTAGAAAAGCTTTTAGCACAAAGACATACACAATTAAAGATAAACAAATAAATATGGTAATCACACCCCTTCCTCCACGTGAATATTGTCCCTCCTCCCACTTCTATCCAACGTCATGCTCTCTTCGATCCCATATAAACTCATATCCGTGGCAATTACCTTTATCTAAGTCATATTAGGTGCCTTACCATTTGATTACTCCTCCACTCTTCAAGTCTTCTCACCGACATATCACTTGGTCTCCTTTACACATAACTGAACCATCCTCATCTTTTCTTCAATAGCTACAACTCCAACTTTTTCCCGAATCATCTTATTTCTTAATCAGTCCTTCCTTGTCTGGCATACATCCACTGTAACATATACATCTCCGTCACATTCATCTTATGAACGTGACATTGTTTCACCGTCCAACACTCAGTGCCATAAAGCAGGCCTAATCGTCATGCAGTAGAAATTTCCCTTTAATCTATGGGAAATGCCCGGAATCACATAAGACGGTGGCGCTCTTCCACTTTAACCAACCTGCGTTAATTCTATGAGCCACTTCTCCATCGAAATTTCCATCATTTTGGAGAATAGATCCAAGTTAACGGAAGACGTTCGATCCTTGAACCAATTTGCCATCCAATGTGACGGCTCCTGCCTCACTACTTCCAACCCCACTGAACCACTCCAGGAACTTCGTCTTGCTTCTGCTCAATCTAAAACCATGAGCTTCCAATGTATGTTACTTTCAACACTTTCCTTCGTCTTATCAATCAAAACAATATTATCTGCAAACATCATACCTCGTTAGTTCGTCCATAACTAGAGCAAAGAGAAAGGGACTAAGTGTAGAACCTTGATGCACTCCCATCGTAATAGGAAACTCTTCTGTCTTCCCCACATTAGTCGCACACTCGTAGCGGCCTCCTCACATACTCTCGATTTACTATACTTGGCGGGTTGTGTATATCCCCGATGTCTTGCGCATACAAGGTATCAAAGTACGGCCTTTATCTCCTTATCCTCAACAAGAGCTCTTTGGTCGACACCCTTGATGCATTTTACATTTCTTATGTCTCTTGTTTTCCTGTCCCTCATACGCACAATTCTATAAATGTTTTTTCCCCTTCTATTGTATCCAATCTTGTATAAAGCACTTAATTTACCTTTGCTTTAGCTTTTCGTACAAGCTTCTTTGCTTCTCTTCTAGCCTTTATGTAGTTCTCATAGTTCACATCACTTCTATCTTTTCCTTATAATTTATAACCTTCTCGTCATTATTGCTTGTCTCACCTCCTCGTTCCACCAATATGTGTCCTTACTTGAAGGTACAATTCATTTAGATTCTCCGAGGACCTCTTTCGCTGCTTCTTTTGTACTATGTTCTATCTTAGTCCATATCGAATCTACATCCATTTCTATACTACAAGACCAAATATCTTCACTAGCCATCTTGGCTAAGAAGTTGTCTTTGTGCTACCCTTGGAGCTTCCACCACTTGAATTCGCGGCTTCACGTTGGGTCTTCGCTTTCTTAAAGACTCTCTACGCCAAAAATCAAGCACCACTAGTCTATGTTGGGTGGCTGCACTCTCACCCGTATCACCTAGCGGTTTGTATAACTCTTTCGCCAAGCATTCCTTACTCAAGGAAGTCAATCTGACTCACGTTACTTCCACTCGTAGACGTTGCAAGGTGAAATTCTCTTTTCTGAAACCAAGTGTTCATAATACTAAGACCAATGCCAATGCAAAGTCTAAACCACTTCCAGCTTCATATCTTTCCGCATACCCAAAACGTCCATGAATGTTCTCAAAACCAACTCGACTAGTGCCCACATGTCCTTTAAGATTGCCCAATCAATTTTTCACTAATAGGCACTCGTTGCACAACCACCTCTAAATCTCCCAAAATTGTTGTTTAATAGATGCCTCAAATCCTACTTGTGGTACATATGCGCGTATGATAGTCACCGCCTCAACCCCTAATACTAATCTAATAGGCACTCTTCCTCAAAACTTCCACCACATCATCAATACATTCCTTATCAATGATGATGCCTACTCCATTCCTAGTCTTAATACCAAATAACCCCATTGAGCTAATTCTCTGGCTTTTCCACCAACCCACTTTGTCTCTTGAAGGCACATTATATGAATTTCGCCTCCTCATAACTTCCATCACCTCCACCGATCTTCCCGTCAAAGAGCCGATGTTCCACATTTCAAAGTGCATCCTACTACCTCTACCACTACCCTTACCCTTACCACTACCCTAGACTAGCTTCTTTACCCACACCCGTCCATGATGCGGGAACCCTTGCATATTTGACACCACCCCCGGCGCCCCGGATGGCACGCCACTTCCGGGCGACGACCTAGCAACCCTTGCATACTTATTTCTACACCCGAGCCTATGAGGTGCAACGCGTCATTGAGTAGGGGACACTCCACGTCTTTCATATGTCGATTTATGTCATGATATGGGACTATGTTTTACGCTGGTTGCCCCAAGCCTACCGCAACTATCCTCCTTTATCCGGGCTTGAGACGGGCTTGAGACCGCCAGTGAATGCCACAAACACTCACATCATGTCACATGCGGAGTTTACGATCAAATTTCACCAAATTGTATGAAACCTGGGTAAGTGGAACTTATTACGTTCAGCCAAATATTTTTTGGCACTTTCTAAGAATAATTTGAAATTTCTTCCGGAGCGCGTGATACTTCCCATACCTAACCATACTTGCACTTAACCTTATCGGGGATAAGGGCACTTTATGCAACTGCCAGAAGGGGTTGACACACACTTTGAGCTAAGAGATGCAGCCGCATAAGCAATTGCATATGCCTTATGAAGCCATTGCTTCTTTATTGATCATGTAATGCTTAAATTACATGGTAATAGTATGACAAACATTTGTACAAAGTCCCAGAAACGTAGCTCTACAGTATAATATTATAGTGTGGCATGTATGATGGACAAGAATTTTTTATATGCACTGTCAACTAATAGAGCTATGCTCTCTTACTTTGTCATAAAATCACTCAACCAACTCTTTTCTTATATATTCTTTAATATTATGTAGGTTTCAAGATCTATCGGTGATGCCTATCTAAAGAAAGCCGAGTTCAATGCAGCACCTCTGTTAGCAAAGTTTCGATTGCGTGAGCCTTTCGACAAGCCAATAATGACAGCTGAGCCATCAATATTAGTACAAAAGATCCTCCCTGAAGACCAGTTTCTTATCTTTGCTTCAGATGGCCTATGGGAGCACCTTAGCAACCAGGAAGCAGTCAACATTGTGAACACGAATTCCCGACATGTATGTTCCCTTTTTTCTCTAGTTGACATTTGATGATCTAACTTCCATATGATTATATCGTAACTACATTGAAATATATAACCCTGTCGATTATTTTGAAAATTTGACTTATGGGAGGATAACTAGCTTGATTTGAGTATCTCCCAAATATATAGAAAAAGAGAGGAAGGGAATTTTCACCATATACCCTCAAGGTCTAAGAAATATCACCACATACCCTAACTTTTTAGGTCTGCACCATATAGTCATATATACCCTCGAGGTTAAAATTTTTGTACCAAATACTCCAAATCTACGAAATAGCTTTAGGAAGCTCAAAAGACAGCTGTCAGGCCTCAAACCTTTAAACACATCAAAACATACCACAACAATTGACATTTAAGAGTCATTAAAGGTTATCAGTGAAAATTGTTTAAACGTCAAGGTAAATTCCGCCTTTTTAATAAGTTAGGGTATATGGTGAATTTTGGTTAAACCTCAAGGTGAATGGTGCAAATATCCAGGAGGAAAAACTTGTGAAGAAAACAGCGAAAAATGCGGTATTTCTCGTGGCGCTGTCTCCACTTTTGTCAATTTTGTTTGATAATTCCGTCTTTCTGCCTTGAACTTTAGAAGGAAATCAGACTTTCAATAACTTTTCTATTGTAGTTATACTTGAGGCTTTAGCCATATTTCTGGCCTGTTTTTGGCCTCCATAAAGCGTGTAATATAATAGACTTTGTCGTGTGGTAGGGAATTGCAAAGAAGCTTGTGAAAGCAGCACTTTGCGAGGCTGCAAAGAAAAGAGAAATGAGATATTCAGATCTTAAGAAGATTGATCGGGGCGTTAGAAGACATTTTCATGATGACATTACGGTTGTCGTTTTGTTCCTAGACACCCAATTGGTTACTCGAAGTACCAACCGTGGACCCTTCCTGTCAATCAAAGGAGCCGGGTATTCATCTTCAGGCATTGATCCTTGAGGCGTATACTCTGTATCATACATCCGGTATCCGGCCAATTTTGTCTAACTGCCACTTAAGGTGGTTTTTAAGAGAGGGTTAACAAAATAATCTTTTATTTCTACTTTTATTGTTAAATTTTTGAAATCATGTAAAGTGATTATGGTGTACTTCGCCATAAAGGCTCATGAAGAAACTCCCAGATGAAGATACTTCAAATCTCGCGAGAAGACAGGCTTATGTTTAACTCTGCCGAGTTGGGGCATGATATGTTTACAGAAGCCGTTGCTGGGAAGAACTCAACTATGATCTTTTTATTAATTTATGTTTATAGGTATTAGATAACGGATTAAAGATGTCCAGGTATTATATCATTGAGAACTTGTAAATTTTGAGGCTTTTATCTTTTTTACACTAAACATTCTTTTCATGAATACAGATGTGCAACAACAGCTTGTCTCATTTACGCATGTTTATTCTACTGAAGCTTTGACACTTGAAATGATTGCAGTGATATGTTTAGATGATTGTGGTTGATTGGTTGTGGGACTGAGAGAAGGCAGTAGATAAGGCGAGGGGAAAAGACTTTTTATATCTGTTGTTTGATAACTGGGAAGAGAGACTTCATCCTATCATGGTGATGGGTGAATAGAAGTATAGGACAGCGGCATTATGTATAATTTGGGGAAATTTGCGAGTATCTTGGGAATTTTTCAGAGAAATAAGGGGTATTAATTTTGCTCTTTTTCTTCTTAGGAATCACGAAATATTATCATTGTGATATGTGCCATTTATTCATCACAGTGATGATTTGTAGTTTCTCAGAGTACAGGAATGGAAGCCAAGGATATAGCTCGTTGAACATCGAAGATGTTGATATTTGGCTGTAAGACATATAATGTTGCTCTTATAATATTTTCACTGAGATGTAAAACCCAAGCTATAAGATGCATATGATGTAGACAGTAGTCAGTAGGATGCAAGTTAAGAACCATATAGTTGAACTTTTTTTGTTTCATGATTAGCCCAAAATATCAATTAGGTAATCTCTGAATACAACAAATAGGATGCTGAGCTCCTATATAATGGTAGTGTAATTGTAAACAAGCCACACCATTAGCATTAGATAGTGTGACGTATTACACAAAACACAAGCCGCAGATACCTAATATTAAATACCGAAATATTAGAAATTTGAGTATGTAAGAGCAGTTCTGTTAGCTTCAATTGATGTGGGTGCTACCAACAAAAATTTCCTCCATATTGGAGCAAAGGCCAATATAAGCATAAATGCCCTGCCACAAGTTGAACTAGAAAATCTAACACCAATTTGACTTGGTGAACTTGGAGCATACACCAAAGAAAACTATGTAAAGATAAGTTAGATGCTTAAGAATTAGTTGACGCAGCAGCTACTCTTAACTCTTAAGGGTCATACCTCATGAGTTGAAACTCTTGGGCACTTGTATGATTGAATTTTGGTTATTACTGAGTCATGCATGCGTAGTACTCCCTCCGACCTCCAATAGATTTCTCTTTTTTTTAGGCATAAAGTTTAAGGAGGAAGGTTGGTGTAAGATCTAAATTTCATTTATAATTGAAAAGTGAGGAAGTAGTATTTATCGTTCCTTCTTTGTAGGTTATGGATTTTTGCCTATAATAGGCCAGTGTTGAGCTGATCCAAACAAAACTAACTAACATGTATAACTAAGAGGTTTCGGTCAAGACTTTTTTTTTTGATGATTTACGTTAGACTAATCTTGGTAATGGTTGATGTAGAGGATAATATAGAAGACATCCATAGCTTGAGGAAATTGCAACGCGGTAAAGATTCAAATGTGACATGAAAACACCGTTTTGATACTCTACAACTGATAACTAAATGATAAATTGTTCTTTATCGAATTGTGAAATTCAACATTTGGGAATAAATTGAGAAAAATAATTGATTGGACAAGACTAGGAAACATCTTAACCACCAAACAATTTGAATTATAATGGTACCATAATCGACCTTTTTTTTTGTAAGGATGAGATTTGCTACGTCCAATGTACTTTCAGTACTGAGCTTTTGGTTAGACAATTTTCAATTGAACTTGCCCTTTATGGTGTGAGTTGGTGACAATATCTCCATCGTCAGCATGGTCCTGTTAGAAGATATTCGTAGTAGATAACCATTAGATTAGTCATAATGTAACACAAATAAATCTCGCAAGTTTAGGCATAAAATCC
Source organism: Patellifolia procumbens (assembly GCA_947645195.1). NCBI lineage: Eukaryota > Viridiplantae > Streptophyta > Magnoliopsida > Caryophyllales > Amaranthaceae > Patellifolia > Patellifolia procumbens. Next base: position 133,401 of record CANSGD010000474.1, read on the forward strand.
ACTTTTGTCCATACGTGATTTCGATTATCATAATAGACTACTATACAATTGGTAATATATTATGCTTGCAGAAAGATTTAAGTTCTTCGTGATGTTATAGACGTCTCTATCTCAAAAAATCCAAAACCCTAATTCCTTTCTCAGCCGTAAAGGGCTGCCATCATCTATTTGATGGTGGTAAGCCCCAAATCCTTCTTTAATTCCTTAGTTTTTATTTGTTTAGTTATGATTAATTCTCCTTTCTCGCTCTTTATGAGAGTTTTCTCCCCATTATTTGGGTTTGTTCTCTCCTTTAGTGAGAGTTTGGTGTATGAGTTTCTTCTCTTCCCTTATAGAAGATTAGAATTTGGTATTTGTAATTTGCTTAGAAGATTATGTTCACTGTTTGTTGGCCCGGCTAGGGGTAAAGATTTCATTGGCTGAAGTTCAAGACTATCAACATGAAGGTATCAAAATCCTGAATGCAGTCAACTTTGTTAGATTAACAATGTTCTTCTCTAAACTATGTCCAAATGATAGACGGTTTCATTAATAGCTGCAAAATTCAGCAAATACGGAGTTTGCACTACTATAGTCGATCTAGTTCATTGTAGTTTCTTTGTAGACGAGTTTGATTTATTCTTATTTGATTGTATATTACTTTTCTTTGATACCTACCCTTCATTTAATATGAAAATTTCCTTTCAAAATATATATATATATATATTATCCATGCAATTGCACAACTTCAGTTGTTGTATTAATTGAGTAGTTTGAACATACCATTTCAATATTTTGTAACTCACTTTGTCCAATGATAATGTTATGTTAGCTTCTGCCTTCTGCCACAAATATATAGACAAGTAAAAAGGTAAACTAGAAAAAGTGAGTTGAGAACTGATGCGGGGTTCAACTTTAAAGGAAAAACAGACCAAAACCACTAGTGAAAAAAGGCATGTAGCAATTAATTTAAGACATCCAAAAAAGATACTCCCCAATTCCACTATTGATAACATATAAACGACTAACAAAATTTTGGGGGAAATCAAATCCTACAAAGAAAATTATACCACATATGATCACTCATCATTGAATTCTACACCAGCCATCGGCACCTCTGCTTTGATTTCTTCTTCATCATCATCATCGTCATCAACTTTCATAGATGAGCTTCCCCGCTTGTAATCGACCTTAAAATCATAATCACCGTCATCATCCATAGTATCCTCTGATGCGACTAGCTTGCTGGCCTTTTTCCGCCTCTTCTTCTCTGCTCTCTTCTTTTTCGTATTGAGCATTCCTTCTTCGTCGTAAAGTTTCTCATTTTGCTTGCTCGCCATACTTTTTAGCTTCCCCTTTCCTGTTTCTTCTTCCTCCGTCTCCATGATTGCATCCTCACCATTTTCTTCCAAATCAACATCCCCGTTGTTTTGTAACGACGGCTGTGGATCTCCCTAGTTGTATCATAAGAAATGTTGTTAAAGATTTTTGTGAACCAGCATCTTTGTTTTTGTTTTAAATTCTAGAAAGCAAAATTGCACACTTCCTCCACTGTTACTTGCAAAATTTGGGGGTTGGGTTGGGGGGAGGGGGATTCTCACAGGATATACTGGTCATTTTACCAGAGCAAAGGCAAAAGTTGTTATTCAAAGGTGTTAAATGGTACCAATTTTCAAAATAGATAACGGAGAGGCCAAAATTGGTACCAATTTAACCGCTGTCAGTAGCCATTACCTCCTATAGGTGTTAAAGTCCATTTTGAAGACACTGCTTAAATGTTAGTGACTTCCCGGAGAGTTACACAAGTTTGTAGGAAGCCCGTGTAAAGCTCAAAAGTATGTAAACAAATTTACTGAAAGGTAAAAAGCACATACCTCCAGCATCTGTTGATCAAATTTTATTGGACAATTTGGTGGAACCTCAACGGGCTGGAAATCACCAACTGATTTCAAGCTTCCAATGAATGAAGATTCAGTTCCATACACTTCATCTATATTGAACTCCTTACCAAGTTCTGTAACTATCTTGGTTTCGGAATCAGGGACTTCTCCTTGGTTTCTCACCGGAGGCATAGTATAATAGGGAATTTTACCTGAAAAGGACACAATATTAACAAAAAAAATTTCACATTGCCACGCTTCTAAAACTTTAGAAGGTTATTGATTGATGACCTAAGATCATTGTTTACTTGAGCATACCTTCGTTCCAGTCATGGAGGACAATCCTTGCGGCTGCATCAACATCTACTATACCACCTTTCTTAAGTCTTCCCCTAACAGTGGCCACATTCTGCAGAAACTCATCCACTGTATCGAAGCTAGGGACCTTGTATAATGTGACTAATACTTGGGCAGGACAGAGTTTAAGAATTTCTTTCACTGCAGAAGGGGAGAAAGTAGACCAGATTAACATGGAAATTTCAACCCAAAAAGATGTAAAGTAAACGAATACCGGAACGCCACTACAGTACGAAGAAAAAAGGCCAACAAACAACTAGGGACTAGCTAGTACCCTTCTCTTCATGCAATTCAACCAACCAATACATAAACATAAACTTCTCTCTAGCTATTCGTACATGTTTCAATGTCGTAATTTTCAGCAAAACAGGTAATTTTGATTTAGTGTCCTAATTTTCCGATCTAGAGTTTTTGAAACCCCAAGTCCCTAACGACGACAACACAGACTCCCCTATCAATGAACAACCATCAACGAACTGGAATGGGACTGCCGGCAACCTGGATCGCATCTCTTCTCCATTCCGGTAAGGACATTCTGGACCGGAGTTCGGCCAGACGGCCCGGATTCTGGGTAACACTGGACTAAACCCCATGCTACTCATTAAATCATTGATTCGTGAATGCGTCAATAGCAGGTAAATATAGGTATACCTGGTGCAATAGGATCTCCAAGCTTCTCAATTCTTTTGCAATTTCGGAGGGCTACAGTTGCATCATTCTGCCCAGATTTAAGCATAACAACCCCAGGACAGTCCATCAATTTGACATTCTTGTCCAACTGGACTTCTTGCAGTGACCTAGTTAATCCAGGAGTTGCACCAACATTGACTACATGGGATCTCTTCAAACTATTGATAAGACTACTCTTGCCTACATTGGGAAGCCCCACAATCCCAACAGTGATCGACTTTTTGATCTGCAAAGGTCACAAATCAATATATAATCGACAGATGATCATATGATAAGATGACTAATTAAGAATTATTCAAAATCAAATTACTTCTATCAACTAATTGGCATTAGTGGCTGCCATTCTAAAAATGAGTTCTATGGTATTCTTGATTTTTACCTCGTGACTCCTTGAGTAATTTTTGAGCAGCTTAATTAGCGTGTCTGCTCCAAGGCAATCACTGGTTTGTAGAATGTTGCTAGGTTTAGCAGCCTTTGACGACTTCCAACCCAAATTTGATCTTTGTTCTTGAGTGCTACATTTGAAAGCTACAGCTGGTAATTCTTCTCTAAGATACTTCAGCCATTTTTCCACTGCTTCACGAGGTACAAGATCTGATATATAGGCAGCAGTTTAGAACACAGCACATGGACAGCATCTCAAAAAAAAAACGTAGCTTTCTCATATAAGAAATAACTCAATCTAAGAGTGCACACAGAAAAAGGGACAAAACACTACCACCCAAATCTTCTTTTGCATACATAACGAATTGTAGTAAAATGACACTCAAGTATAAGAACAAAGCTACTCGGCTAGAGACAAAAAAAAACCTTAACCTCAAAGGCACTACTAAGGCTTCATATGAAAAGCAGAAAAAAGTTTGAATAAACTTATCACGAAATTTATGATTTTGGCCCCCATCTTTCCTTATTCCCAATATGCCATATACCAACAACATCAGGTTAAAAAACATTCTAAAGGCACAATAATGTGGCAGAGCATCTAACTATGAAAGATGCAGCAACCTTAAACACCAAGTAGGGATTCTGGTCTTACAATAAAAAAAAACAGGAGCTAAAACAAAGACAAACCTATTTTATTCAAGAGCAGAACAAGCTTCTTATCGGGACCCGCATTCAGAACCATTTTCTCCATATCCACACATCGGGTACCAAGGGGATCACGAGAATCAAGAACTTCCAAAATGACATCAGAAGCTTCAATGACCTTGACCAGCTCCTTGTAAAACACCCTGTCAGAATTATCTGCAAAAATAAAGTCAGAACCATTACTCCAAGTAGATGTGCCTGGAAGGGCGGAAGCCTAAAGTAAATTTAGGTCTAGAAAATCCCATGTCTTGCAAACTTCAAATACCTCGGTTTTTAATGAATTCCTTAGACCGATCTTCTTCCTTTTCCTCTTCAATAGATTGCTCCTCAATGCTACCATTGTTGTGGTCAAGCAATCCCAACTTTCTTTTTTGAGCCTGAAGGCGTATTTTGGGGAGCAAACAAACATATCAGCTTAATAAGAACAGGGTGAAGCCCAATTATCATTAGAAGAGAAACAACTCTTGAATTGGAAATGAATTTTCTGTGAAGATATAGACCAAACAAACATAAGGATTATGCAGAACAAAGAAGACACAGAATACAAGAAGTATGATGCCCTTCATACAAAAAGTAAGCTATGTATACCTAGCCGGGGTACTATTAGAAGGGCCCTGTTTGGTAATGTCGAATGAGAGGGTTGAGGCCACTTTAGAAGTTTGACTAGTCAAAACCTTTGTGGGTGTTGGCCAGATAGAGAGAAAGGTTTGAGGGCAATAATGATTCTCAAAAGCTTTCTCGGGATAGAGCATTGCAAAATGAAGGTAAATGACCAATTAATCCCAAGTTGCCAAAATCAGTTCAAACTTTTCTAAGTTCACAATATCATTTGATTGTAATTTCAGCAATGTTACTAAAGATTTTATTATTACAGCTTAATTCTAAGTAAAATACGCTATTTGATCATTTTCTCCTCCAAAAATCAAAATCAAAATACATACATTATTTTGCATCTACAGGAAGAGTATCTACCTTTTATATAGTGATCGACATAAAATAAATATGAAATAAACGTTGTCTATGCCTTTATATAAAATAAATATGACATAAGCATTCTCTATACCTTCATTGGTAAAGTATTAGTAACACACTTAGCTTAAGTTCATAAAAAGGGAGTATTTTCAGATTAACTAGTGAATAAATTGTTACATTTGAAAGTTTTATTAGAATAACATTTTTAATGTAAATGTTGTAATCAATACTTATTTAATATCTGCTATATTTCCAATAAACTCAGGATAAATCTAGGTTATTAAGAAAAAGATTTCCCTAACAACAAAATTGTGCCAATTGATCATCTAATACAATAAGCTACTATCAGGTAATCCATTAATTGCCAACCAGGTCCAAAATGATCTAAAGCACAAGAACAAGAGCAAACAATCAATGTAAAAAATTGACACTTCCACTACCTCTATAAGCATATAAAAAAGAAAACCCAAAATTGAGAATAGATAAGGTGACAAACCCTTTCTTTGCGGGCAGCTTTCTTGTGTTCAAGTTCATCGAGGGCACGAGCACGGCGAGCCTCGAGAGCTTTGAGCTCCTGCTCCTTAAAAGGCCATTCATTGGGAATACCAGGATCTTTTTCAACCTTATTCTTCTTGTTTAGTCCAAGTTTCTTAGCATCTTTTGCTTTCTTCTTGTGATGTTCCTTCACTTTTTTGATAATCTTGTACTTCTTCTTCAGTGACACCCTCTTACTCTTACTCTCTGCAAAAATCAATCAATCAATGAATCCATATTAGTATAAAGTTTTAAAAAATAAAAGGGAGTAATTAAGTTGGTGTTGATTAAGCTTACTTTTGCTCCTCTTCACCATCTTAGAATTGGAGACTTAGTGTGTGTGAGTTGGAGAGGGGTTATTTGAAGAAGAATAGGGCAGTTTTAATCTGTGCGTGCGCGTTTTAGTTCGAGAGAGGAAGAGGGGTTAGGGTTTTAGCCAGGGAATCAAGTGGGAGAAAACTGAGGCCTGAGGGAGGGAGGTAGGTAGGGAGGGAGAGCGAAATGGCCCGGTTTACCGAAATTTTAGATACGGTTAGCAAACGGGTCCAAGTTTATTTAATCGATCCCAATAATTTTATATGCACGCGATGGAACTAGAAAAGATTATACAAAAATGAAAAAAATTGATAGGAATAATATGGTTGTTTCGCCGATATTAATCTCTATTATCACAAATTATTGTGTACACTACTCCAAGGGCATTTCAAGGGCAAAATTGTAAACTCTCGCCGATATTTCATTGCGATCGACTGTCGGAGGGAGTGACCGGAGGGTCTGGGCGGTGAGTCACCGGCGCCGCCACCTACTCTCTCTCTCTTCTCTGTCCCTTTTTCTATCCATGTTTGCTGAAATTAGGTTAGATTTTTACGCAATTACCTCTTTGATGGTTTGTCATTAACTTTCTTTCTCTTTGATTTTTTGAAGATGAAGCTGATTTGTGCCAAAGAAATGAAGATGTTGCCGACATTGTCAAAAGGGTTGTTTGCTTTATTCTCGCCATTGTTGATGATGATTTGAAGGTTTTTTTTTCTATTTGTAAGTTTAATCTTTGATGTGGTGAAGAAAAAGATGGAGTTGGTGGTGGAGGATTAAGCTTCGAATTGCGCCAAAGAAATGAAATGTTGTTGAAGATGGAATTTGTAAGCCTTCTTCTTTCCTCAAAGCTAGTGCCACTATCGTTTTCCATGTATATTTTTCATATACATGTCTTTTAGATATAGTTTTATTTAATATTTTAGATTTGCAAAATAAGTATAAAATTATGAATGAGTATAAATTTTGGATACAATTTGTAAGTTATGGATACTCATTTGGGAAAAAGTCATACTCATTTAGAAAAAGTCATACTAATTTGGGAAAAAGTTATACTCATTTGGAAAAGTCGTACTCATTTGACTTCGTACTCATTTGGCTTCGTACCATTTTATCCAGCTCATTCTCATTTGGTATACGTAGAGCTATATACACCAAGGTGTACCATTTACCAGCTGCTCAATTATGGGTTACTCTTGTATAATTTGAACTAGTAGGGGATCCGCCACAAATGCACTCAGGTGACTTACAACCTACTAAGCGGGTAATTTTTAAATTTATCTCATCTTTTTCTCTCCTCTCACCACCATTACCATCTATGACCGTCTATTCTCTTCTTCCTCCCTAACCACAAGCCACCACCACACCCTTGCCCCTTGTTAACCAACCACCCTGCTGTTGCCACCCTTCAGCCAACCACCCTCATATCCCCACCCTTCTGCCGACCACCTTCCATCAACAATTCATCCTAAAATCCACCGTGAATAAAAAACACACACATGATTCTTCAAAATTCAACTCAAGATCTGATAAATGAAATCAAATAATGAAAATTCAAAACTCAAAAATCTGATAAAATATGAATCATTTCCTAATTCCAAAAGACCAAAAAATGAAAATTTCTCTATAAATACATATAAATGAAATTATAAGATGTTGTTCTTGCTGTTGCTTTATAGGAAGTTCCAACTCGAAAAAAAATCTGCAGCATTGTAATAGCTCTTTCTCTCCACCATCTCCACCGATTGTTGTTATTACTACTTTAATTCTTTACAATCTGATTATTATGCTGATTATTTGTGGGGTTTCTGGCGATGACATATGTTTGATCTGATTTTCTCTCTCTAATAACATCGGTTTTTGTAGTTACATGAGAGAGAAAGCTCGGAGTATTAAAAAATATGTATCTCTCGATCTTGACTAGAAAGCCAATCTACAAAGCTCAAACTTCTTCTCATTTTCGTCAGAGGAGGTCGAGTTCGAAGTTGAGCTCGGCAATTGTTCGAGTCCCATGAGGTGAGCAATGATGCTAGAAGATTTTCGTTTATTGTCTATGTCATCATCAATGGCGGTTCCAGAGGTCGAGAAAGTGTTCTCGATCTTCTAGTTCCATCTTTCGCGATGTCGTCTTCTTTCGTCTCATTCGCGACCTTCTCCTTCTTCTTTTTTGTCTCTTCCTCTTTCCGTTGATGTTGCTAGTTGCTGAGGAGAGTGGGTTGTGGACTTGTGGTGGTGAGAATGGTGGATTTTCGGTGGGTGGTGTCGGTACAAGAAGGAAGGGTGGGTAGGCGTTGCTTGGTAGGTGTGTTAGGGAAAGTGGCAGGCGGGTCTATAAGGACTTTGGGTGGTGTCGAGAGAGGAGGGTGACTATGGTGTCGGGGGAAGGAGTGTGGGTGAGGGGCTTTAGTGGCTGGTTGGGTTGAGGAGAGGAAACGGTGATGGTGGCTTAGGGGGGGTTGGGTTGAGGAGAGGGGGGTGGCGGTGGCAAAATCGTGCTTGGGTGGTGGGGAGGGCGTGTTTGGGAGGAAGAGGAAGGATAATGGTGGTTGGAAGTTTAAGGTTAAAAAATGAAAAATATTATCATTATTAAGGGTCACGTGCACTTTATGTGACGGTTTTTACAAGTTAAAACAAGTCAGGGAGCATTTGTGGCGGATCCCCCTTATAATCGGGATTATACAGGAATAACCATAGTTGTATTCTCGTGGAAACGACCATAGTTGAGATTAATCTTGTCAATTTTTCAATTAGATTTATTGCATAAACACATCTACCAACTTATTTTGATAAAGCCCTTGATAAGAGGTTTTTAGTGTGTCGTTAAGGCACTAAGAACCGCTTAGCAAACACAATTTATAAACCTAACGAGCAACTACGAAGTACGTAGTAATGGCAAGTCAAGGGTCGAACCACAAGAAAATTGGGATTGACTTTAGTCCACTAAGTCCAAAACTACCTAAGTGAAGGGTTATTGGGTTTGAGATTGAATAGGTTACCAACTAACTAACTAGCTAATGAATACCGACTAATAATCAAATAGGAGAATTAATAAAATGGAGAAAACACTAGAGCTTGGGTTACTCGCATGACCTCGGGCAAGACACGACACTAATGCGACTACGAAGCTATAAAGAATAACATGCAAGGTTAAGTTTCCCTCTAAAGTCCTTGAGTCCTCTCTCGAATGGTCCTCAAGAGTAATCAATTAATCAATCGACTAAATCCTCTTTCGAATGGTCTTTAGCCAATTGATTTATGGATTCAATTTGATTGGAAAACCCCTAAATAGGATCCTCTTAATTTCTACTCAATCTCTTGGTCTAGAAATTAAGTTGATTCATGGGAATGACTAAACAACAACAATCAATTAAGAGTAATTGAAATCTAAGCCCTAGCATAAACTTGATCAAGGTCTACCCTAAGGTGTCAAAACACCAAGAACAATGCATATTAGACATGAATAAAGCAATTACAAGAACATCTCAATTAGCCCCTAATTCATGCTTTCACCCAAACCCTAGATAAGGAACTACTCACTAACCATGGATTCTAAGAAATTGAGATTCAATAAATTAAACATCGTAAACAAAGCAATAGAATTAAAGAGAAGAGATTGAAGAAAAATTACTTGAATTGATTAACGAATTCGATCTTCAAAGATGAACAAAAGAGATAACTAGTGTTTAGAGAGAGTTTAGGGCTAAGAGAATGTAATTAGAAACTAAGAGTAATAGATAATGTCGAGTCTAAGCTGAGAAAACTAATTAAAAGAGTCATTAAAGTAAGACGGACAAAACGGGTCAAACCCCGAAAGCAGGTCCACACGGTCGTGTCAAAAACGACACGACCGTGTAGACCTGTTACACAAGTTCCTCAGCGTTCCTTCACAGCTACTGCCTCAGTGTAGAAAACACTACACGGTCGTGTCGTAGACCTGGCGTCCAAAATGCCCACAGCATCCTCAAAGTTTCTGCTTGTGTGCTCAAAACACTACACGGTCGTGTCCAAAGTGACACGACCGTGTAGACATGATGTCCAATGTTCTTCAGCATCTTCAAAGCTACTGCCTGAGTGCTCAAATGGCTACACGGTTGTGTCCAAAGTGACACGACCGTGCAGACCTGACGTCAATGTTCTTTGCTAGTCAGTTGCAAACTGATCCTCCAAGTGAAAGGGTACACGGTCGTGGCCAATTCCAGACGACCGTGTAGAGCTGCTTCAAGTTCTTCCAAGCTCTAGCCTCCATCCAAGGGTCTCTAAATACCCAAAGTGCTCCAAATATCTGTTAGTTAGTCTGAAAATCATCCAAAATAACTAAACGAGTGGTGAAGCAACCATTTAGCTCAAAGTAATCAAAATCATGCAATGCAAGACTAAAATGCTCTTAAGCTATATGCATCGACACTAAAAATGCAGCATGGATAAGCACAATAAAGTACTTACCAGCCCTATTAATTAAGGCCCTATTATCGTCAACTTATTTTTATTTTAGTAAAAATAAGTTCAGTTCAGTAATAACAAGTTCAGTAGTAATAAGTCCTGGACAGTAAAAATCAGTTTCAATCCTTAATAAATTGTTAAGGAATTCAATAAAAATAAGTTCATTTCAGTAGCAATAAGTTCAGTCCAAGAAAAATAAGTTCAATCAAGAACCAATAAGTTCAAATCTGTAAAAATAAGTTCAGTTTAACAAAATTATTTAGTTGAAGTAAATAAAGCCTAAGTACTTCTTTTTCCAATATATCTCTAATTATATAACTGGTACAACTCCTATAGATTTACAGATAGTCGGTCATTCAAGTTGATATTGGCCTTGTTCAGCAAATAGAGTTTAGAGGTTAGCGGATAGATAATAGAGTTAGAGTTTAGAGGTTAGCGGATAGATAATAGAGTTGGAGTTTATAGTTTTACCTTTTTGTTCAGCGGATTTGACTAAGTTTTCACATAAATGTGTTTGGTAAAATTTTGATGATTGCAAAAAGTTGATTACCTTTTGTTTATGTATAATGACATTTATGAACATGTTAATTAATATATTAGTATTACATTTAGGAAAAATTGTCGGGAATAAGTCAACCTTTGCGCGGTCTTCTTTTAATAAGTTAAACTTTCAATAATCCTAGAATAAGCCATCTTTGTTATCACTTCAATTTCTAACAGGTTAGTTTAATTTGTGACCTGCTAGTTTAGGTTACTGTCGGTTACTTGAGGTTACTTCAGGTTGTATTTAATTTTTTTTTCTGTTTTTTTCCCTCATTAAACCCTTCCCTTGTTTCATTTCTTCCCTTTTCAGTTTTCCATTTTTCTTTCTTTTCTTTCTCTGTATCTCTGTTTCCTCTTCCATTTCATTCTTTTGCAAGAATATCACCACCACTTCTGCTAGCTGAATCTTCAAGTTTGTTAACACAGCTGGAAGAAAACGAAGGAGAGAGATTCTGAAACTCATGACCCAAGTCATCCACTTTGGAACACATCAGAATAAATGTCAGTTTTGGGCACCAATCTATTGCCCATTTCGAAAGACATGGTAGTAGTGGTTGCTGCAGTCGTGGCTTACTGCTATTGATGTTGTCTTCCACTCCTACCCTCCATTCTCTCAACATATTTGTGATTAGCTCCGTCTAATACCAATCGATTCTGTACTGAGTCTAAACGTACCGAAGAGAGATAAATAGTTTCAGTTATGGAGTGAGTTTCACCAAGAAGTCGAATTCAATTGAATACCAAAGCGACGAAGAGAATGGGAATGGAAATAATATGAATGGAAATGGAAATGGTGGTGATGAGGAAGAAGAAGAAGTGTTTGATTGGGAGATGGAGATGAGGACGAGAGTCAAAGCGCTTGAGGAGATTAGAGAGTTGGAGAAGAAAGTTGAAAAGTTGCAGGGAATGGTTGATGATGAAGTTAGTGAAAAATTTGGTGAGAATGAGAGTGAGGAGGACAAGAAGATGAGGGTCAGGAAAGAGCTCAAAAAGGTTTTTTTTCATAATAATATGAACTTCAGATATGTCGATTTAAGTTGTTTCTTATGCTTTGATGTTGTTTGGGTGAATTGTAGAATTATTATTTTTGTGTAATTTGTTGTGTTATTTGTGTTTAGAGATTAATTGATTGGTGGACTAATGATTATAAGTTGATTGAGTTATTTCTTTTGCTTTTGGCAAGAGTTCAATAAGTTTAGGAATTCTGTTGTGAAATTGCTATTTGAGATCTGTTTGTGTGTTGAATCTGGTGTGGTTTATATGTTTATCTTGATGGTTGCTTGAGAATATGAAGAAATCTAGTTATGGAATTATGAGGTGTGCTAAGCATATTGGTGTGTTTGCTGGCATATCACTTCAATGGATTTGTAATTCTTCCGCAAGTCAAAGGCAACCTTGCTTTGTTGAATTTGCAGGTACCATTAGAGCCAGTGCAAGAGTAGTAATTTTATAAAGAAAGGGAGTGGAGAAGATGAAGAGTAGAATATGGTAATGAGGGAGATAAACTGGTGAGATGAATTGTGTTGTCGAGAAAGAGAGAGAAATTGGGTCACATGAAATTTTGGGAATGAAATGTCGTTGTCAAAAGGTCAAAAAAAGTGTTAAAAAATACAAGTTCAGCAGGTCACAGGTAAACTAACCTGTTAGAAATTGAACTGATAACAAGGATGGCTTATTCCACGCAAATTATATCTTGCATACGGAAGTATGAAGAGCAACATGCGCACAGCTCAAAACGCGTATGCCTGCAAACAAAACGCAAGTGGCAAGGAGTTTTCACACACGGAATGAACAACAAGTTTATTAGTAATGAACAGATAATACCGAATGAACACAGGTTACCAAAGGATGAACAACTTTGGTATGGCAATGACCATGAGCAAGATGATGCACACAATGAACAGTGATACTAGGGACAATGAACACAAACATGAACAGTAAAAGGCGGGACATTTATATTTCATTCAAATTTAATGGGTTGTCTCCATAACAGGGAGCACAATTCTCTCTCCACTATAAATGCTAGCTATTTAATGTTCATTGAATATTTTTCACATTTAGCTCTCTATTTTTTATATTTGCCTTCAATTATCCCTTTTGTTTGTGAATATAATTTCTGAAAATGGAAACATTTATTGAGAGTGAGGAAAATGCTATTGATAGGGTTTTAGTCGTATCACCTATTCAATGATAAACCTACAGTCCTCTAACTATGTTAGTCAATGGAAGCAGGGTCAAATCCACAGGGAGACACAAGTTCTAAATTAATATTCAATCAATTCAGCTACTTCAGATGAAATCAGAGAAGAATTAACTGAACTAAAGATCAAACTACAGAAGACGGAATAAATCGAGGAATGTTCTATGGATTAAAAACCTAGGGTATTAGGTCGGTCCACCATGCTTATACCAATCAAATAGGGTCAACTACTATCAAAACCTAAGTCAAGAGTCGGGGGATTAGAGCATGTGTTGAGCTATGGTTAAGACTCAACGCTCATAGTTCAACATACACCGCATGTTCACTAACGTAATCAGAACTACTGACGTGTCCTAGGCCTCTAGTCGTAAGACAGATCTGTGCAAACAACTATTAACCACAAGCAATCAATGAAATTGTACACTGACATTAATTACTCAATAAGAACAAACCACATCACAATCACCCTAATCAAGCCCTAGAAATTGATAGAAATCTAAATCACAATCATGGTATAAACATGGCTTTCCTATCTAACACCCTAGAAAGAGAATTACTCACTCATAATCGAATTAACAATAACAAAACTAATATGAAACCCTAACAATTGCATCATGAATAATTAAATAACTAAGCTAAGCAATTAAGAATAATAAAAGAGATTAGGGCAAAGAAGAATACCAATTGACAGAAAGCAGGAACTTTTATTGAAATCGAATAGGTTCAATCACCTTTAATCTAATCTAAAGTGTTTAAACTCAGCTAAGAACAATGAGAAATAAACTAGAGTCTAAGAATAATCAAGATGTCTCTAAAATAATTAGGAAAAGGTATTTATAATACCCCTTAAAGTCTAATTAAAATAAGAAACAAAAGACGAAAACGCGACAAAGTGCACAGGACCCGATCGGGCAAAATGCCACCCGATCGGGCCCACACACAAATCAGCCCATTTGGTTCTCCTGGTCAGCGCAGCATCAGCAGCTCAGTGTAGGCAAAATTTGGGCCAACCCGATCGGGTGGCCCAACGCTCCTCTTTTGATACGCACAACACAACAGCTCAAGTGGAGTGAACCCGATCGGGTCGGGCAACGGGTGCCCGATCGGGTCTGGGGACATGGCTCCTCGCCCGATCGGGTCGGGCAACGCTTGCCCGATCGGGTCCGCAACTTCTATACCCGATCATAAATACTTCGCCCGATCGGGCTATTTTTGCCCGATCAGAGTACGGAAATCTCCTTTTTGACTCTTTGGCTCTCTAATCTTCACGTTTAGGGGTCTTCGGACCTCCTAAACTACCCATAAAGCTCGTGAGCCATCCTATGTGCCTCGTAACATCTCGTAAAGCCGTGGTTGCTTCCAAATGGCTCGGGAACAAGGAGAAAACTCCCTGAAACCTACAATTCAACACTAGAACACAAAACCACAACTATATACGATAGTTAGCACAAAATAGCTCCCAAGAGCTCCAATGACGCACAAATTAGCTTGTAAATAAGGGATAAAAGTCTATATAAATACGCGATATCAGCTATTGATAATGAAGCTGAATCTATGACATTAAATCCACCCAATTCTTCAACAACTGAATTGAAAGATAATTATATGTGGAGTTCATACTTATGAGTTTCATTATGTTGAATATATATTCTTTTTACTGATTGGTAATGAGACTTAGGAAAGTTTCTGCCTTTCACAAAAAAATATATTTGTTGTCTTGGGGGGAATTAAAAAAATAGACTTTTGTTTAGAATAATTACCCAAATAAATGTCTTCCATTTCCCAATGAACATTTACAAAACTTTAGTGTTTTATTTAGCAAGAGTTCATATACTTGTTTTATTCATTGTATTAACATGATAACCTCAATAGGTGGATCTTGCAATGAACATTTAAAAATGTGGAATTTTGTTGATGATGAACATCCTTTTTTTATCAAGGAACAAACGTTCATAATGCAATGAACATATACCTATAAGTTACTGTTTCATTGACTTGTTTAATTAAGCTTCTTGTAGAATTTCATGAGGCTGAATATTCAGAATTATTGCATAAACAAGTCCCTAATGATGATGAAGCCTACAGACTTTACAATGAATACGCTTTTAGGTGTGGGTTTGGCACTCGAAAGGGTAGGGTATTGCGTAGGTGTGACGGGAAAACGGTCCGACAGCGGTATATTCACTGTTCTTCTGAAGGGCAGAAGGAGCGAACAACAAGTGAGACCAAGGTAATTCAATATTTTGTCATAACTGTAAGTGAGTGTGGATATATTCATTTGACATTCTCCATTGGTATTTGTCATTTACCTTGTTGTAATGTTCATTTACCATAATCCAATGTTCATTTATATAGTACTAATGTTCATAGAGGGAAATCATAACCTCTTCATTGAGGCACCAATGTTCATTATTCAATGCAATAACGTTCATTATTCAACCCTATAAAATGTTCACTTATATAGTACTAATGTTCATAGAGGGAAATCATAATCTGTTCATTGAGGCACCAATGTTCATTATTCAATGCAATAACGTTCATTATTCAACCCTATAAAATGTTCATTTATATAATACTGATGTTCTTTTATTTAATACTGATGTTCATTTATATAGTCCTAATGTTCATTGACACAATATGTAGGTGACACGGTCGTTGCACGTGCCAAATATATATAGCTAACTTAGCCTAGTTTAGGGCAAGAAAGGGTCGATTCCACAAGGAAGCAAGGATTAGCAAAGTTTGAAAGGAATTAAGCGAGCTAAGCCTATTTTAAGTGATTTTTGAGATTAAATGATCAACTAAGAAAACAAGAACTAATTAGCTAACAATTTGAGTAAATGATTTGAGTTTAACAATAAAAGGAAGACATTAGGGATAGAGGAATCACTAGTTAACCAATTGCTAACCTATTCGTCAAGCCAAGGGGATTCATTAGGGTCAACTAAGGGACTAAGTCGCTCATATGTTTCCTAATTACTCTATGAGCTAATTAGGAGGACTTAATCAACCAATTTTACCTATTCTCATGGTAAATTCAATTGATCAAGTATTTCCACAACTCGTAGTGATTCGACTAAGGTCCTAGGAAGCCTAACACCTATTCTCATGGTGAAGTCAACCTATTGACTAACCTAAGGTCCATCAAAAGCTTCATCTCTCAATCCTTCACTTTTGATCCCCTAATCTAATTCAATTGATGATCAAGCAATTAACAAAGCAATTAAATAGGTTAGTCAACCCAATTTTACCTAAATCTAACCCCCTAGCTTGACTTTGGAGGTCAACTCATGATCTACCTAGTTCATCCCCTTCCCCTAGCCTAGAAATTACTCTAAAGCCATTAAAGAAGTAAAATAAAAAGCTTGAGCTAACAAATAAAGATCAACAATGGTGGAAAACATTATAATGAGCTAAACATTAACTAACCAACACTAATCAAAGGCTAAAATAAGATAAGCAAGTAATAAGGCAAAACAAAGCAAGAGATAGAACAAATACTCTAAATAGATGAAGAATAAATGGAAAACTCCATAGAAATACCTTCAAAAGCTTCAAAAATGATTTCAAGATCTACTTTATCTCTCTAAAATTACTTCTCTCTCTAATTAAGCGAATAATGATTCTGAAATTAAAAAGATATCTTAAGATTATTACAAAATTAGATTTATACCCCGTAGAAATAAGGGCAAAATCGTAAACACGAAATAAAACTACGGGCCTGGGCTAATGGAGCGCCCGCTCCTCACAACATGGAGCGCCCGCTCCTACATCGCTCCTGGGTCGCTCCAACTCACTGATCTTCTGTCTTCATTTCTTGACCCATGGAGCGCCCGCTCCCTATCCTTAGGAGCGCCCGCTCCCCTGTTATATTCCTCTTCTTTGCTTGATAACCTTCAAAACTCTCAAGTAAAATATTAGATGGGGAGGGGGATATGACATGCATATGCAACAACCTATATATACATCCTAACTATATGCAAATGAGCTAATCTAGATGCTAAACACAAGATAATAAGAAATGAGGAAAAAGGAAAGGAAAAGGAAGTTTAAAGACCTAAAATGCATCTAAATGCCCTAAAACTACATGCAATAAGTGAACCTAAAGTCCACTTATCAAATTCCCCCAAGCTTGCCAATTGCTTGTCCTCAAGCAATTAACAATCTCAAGGAAACCTATGCAATAAAAACTAAGAAAGGCATCACGAAATCAAGGTCCTCGTCCTAATAGAGGTGTCAAGGCAATGGGAGAGCTCGACCAACTTTCAAAGCTTATAGCCGTCCTTCCTTATCCACAAGTTAGGGGTCAAAGGAGTGGTCTAAGCTAGTGTGCAAAGAAAATGATCGTCCTAGAGGTCCCTCAACTATCACACAAGCCCTCATTGATCCTAAGTGAAACCTTTCCCTACAAAATGGAAAAACTCGCTCAACCTAGTACCAATCATGCCCCACAAGCTCCCAAGATCCCCCAAGCTAGCATATTTATTCACTAGTTAACTTCAATTTTTTTTTTTGAAAGCAAGGGCCCTAGACAACCTCCTCACGCGGTCTACCTCTCTCTCGATAGTCATGTTTCTGAGGCACGGTACCAAGCACTCGGTATGAGACGCGATAAGAGGGTAAGGTAGCTCATACCTAAGGCATTGGAGCACCTCTAGGGGCCAAAGCATGAAATTTTTTATAACTATAGGCTACTAGCCTTGTGGGCTCTTATGCACCACTTATTCGATCCAATAGGCCAAAAAGGGCTCTTTTTCTTTTCATTTTTTCATTTTTATGTGTTTTCATTTTATCTTGTTTTCTCTCTTTTTTTTCAAAAGGCTACTAGCCTTACACTTCATTGGGCTAGAAGGGTTCTCAAGGTCGCTAAAGGGCTTATCCAAGGTCAAGGGAGAGAGTAAAGGCTTTTTATAGGGAAATAAAGACACTAATTCACGCTAAAGGCGAGTCTCGGACAATCGAGGGGTCTATTCGTACCAAGACCTAGGCATCCAAGCTTAAAGCACCCCTAATACTCCTAACGAGCACATAAGACACTCAAGCTAATTCACCCCTACTCGAAAGTCAAGTTCCCAACCTCTAACCTCTAAAGTCGAAACATAGAGTCATTCCTTAATTAGGTGATGCAAAAATCTTTTTGAAGTTTTTGAAGCTTTTTTTTTAAAAAGCTTACATGCAAACTACCAAAGACAAGTCCTATATGCAATTCATAAGCTACATGCAAAACTAACAAGATATGCAACTATACTACATGCAAGTCTAAGAACTAAAGGAGAAAAGAAGCAAATAAAAAGAAAAGCAAAGCAAAAAGAAATATACAAGGAAACAAAAAGGATAGAAAAAGGAGAAAGTCATATACAAGTCATATACAAGTAAAAATGTTCAACCATGGTTCTTTTCATTTAAATCCTCAAGGCAATGATCAATAAAGCACACTCTCCTATCATGCCCCGTAAACCCGACCTACCAATGCGTCCTCTCTAACACGCGTATCCAATAAGACACCCCAAACCCTCAAAATGAGCCACAACCCGCTAGCATAAGCAAATAAAAACACCCCCCAAACAATCAAGGCACCGTCCTCGGTGTAATCATGCAAAACAAGTAAAGGGGGAGCGGGGCAAGAAGATCTAGTCCTCGTCCATGCGAGATGGACCTTCTCCCAAAGGGGGAGGGCCATGAGGCTCCCAACCGCCCGTGTAGCCGGGCGGCCAAGCGCCGTAGGGGGGATAGGCGGGATCACCCATGAGGTTAGAACCCCCGGGTGCCCGCCAATCATAGGGTGGGTCGCGGTGGGGCCAATAAGGGTACGTGGGTTGGCGTTCATTCCATCCCGGTACCGGCCCATGTTGAGGAGGCCAATTTGGAAAGTTGACATAGGGGTCAACGTTCCCACTCTCCACGTGGTGATGATACATTGCATTAGTTTGTATCATCATACCATTGTCCTCTCTCAAGCCTTGGATCGCATTCATCATCCGATCTTGGTTGAGAGCAAGACTGTAGTAGGCCCCCTCATAGTCAAAGGAGCAGGACGACACTAAGGCACGTTGGCCGGAACTCGGCTCCTCGCGATGGAGAGGAGGAGCTAAGTTGCCGCGTGCGGCCTGGGCTTCCGCGACGGGGGGCTCATAAGGGATGAGAAAAATCTCGGCATCCTCCCCGTCGCGGTCAAATGTGGTCACCTCTGGGTGTGGGAGGTAACAATGATAACGACCCCTTACCTTCCAAACGAGGGATCAGGGGTAAAATCAATCCACCCGGTGGCTCTAATATAGTTCAAATCGAGGTAGGGGTTATCATCAACTGGAGTCAACAAATTAAGTTGCTCCCCAAACCCTAGAGCGGAAGCAATGATAGTAATCATCCCCCCACAATGAATATCGGATTTAAATAGTTCTCCACGGCGTATGGCAATACACCGTTGGAGAAATAGAAATCCGATATTCAACATTCCTCCAATATCCCTTCGATGATGGGAGGCAATGTAGAGCGCACTCACCTCCTCCGAGGCTACCTTACTTGGTTCTTTTTTTGAAAATATGGCGGTAACCAAGAGGCGGTGAATGTAGCGAAGGATGGAGGAATGCATATGAGAGGAATATCCCGTTTTGGGATCAAAGGGGGCGTATCCGGCAACATCATGCCAAAATGCATCCCTTTGATAGTGGACGAGATATTGCCAAGTCTCGGGATTTCGGATGGCATTAGAGGAATCACATTGGAAGATCTCATTGAGCCTCCCCAAAGAGATACATTGGGGTTGATTGAGCAATTGGAAGGAGATTTCATACTCCCCCTCTTGTCCATCAACCTCATTTCTCTCAAGAGAGGCTAAGAATTCCAATGTGAGCCGCTCGTATGTCAAAGGGCTAAAGGTGTAAAAGCGTTCTAAGCCTAAAACATATAAACAACGCCTTACATCTAGCACTATCCGAGACTATTTAGAGTTTCACCATGGAAGAACTTAGAGGCCTTGATCTTCCGGTGCTTAAGTTCGTCATACCGACGTTTATGGTCGGGGTTGACGAACTTAAGGGCCGGAAGGGTGCCCTTTGGGTTCTTTTGGGAGGTAGAACCTTGGTCTTTTTTACTTTTTTTCGTGAACGAAACATACTTGGAGTTTAAAGAGAATAACTTAACCAAGATGATTTTAAGAAATTTAAAAGACCACGGTCTCAACCCGACAACTAAGCACGAAAATAAGAACACCAACCAAGGCAAAAATTCAAAGCAAAAATGAAGGAAAACAAAAAGAAATAATGAAAAGAAGCTAGAAAAATTAAAAATAAAAGAAACTAGGAAAAATTAGGCTAAAAGAGTAAGTAATTAGAAAGAAAAAAATAAAGAAATCACACAAAAAATAAAAAAAATCAATTAAAAATCAAAATCTATCTAAATCTAGCAGCTAAGTCCACAAACAACACCACAATCATCATATTATCAATTTTCTAGTACAAATCTAGAAGAAAAATAAAAGTTAGGGTTAGGTTTTACCTCCTTCTTTAAGAGGGCTGAAAAAATCCACAATTGCGAACAATTTAGGTGCCTTCAAGTTTCAACCGTGTTCCTTGACCTTTTTCTTCAAGAGATCTCCCCCAAACTTCAACTTTGAAGTGATGATGAATTTTTGATTTTGGGGCTTTTTGACGAAAATGGGTTCTTTGTGTAGAGGAGGAGAAAAGATGAAGGCTTTGTGAAGGAAGGGAGTGAAAATGTTGAGAAATGAAGGAGAAATGGAGGTTTGAAGTTGGAGGTTTAATGGAGTTTAGAGAGAGAAAGGGAGTTTAAAAGGGAAGAATGAGTGAATGAGAGTGAAAGAGTGAGGGTGATGTGAGGATGAGTGATAGGGGAAAGGGACGGATTTGGGGTGGGTTTTAATAAGTTGGCACGTGAGAAGCATAAAAAAAAACGAAGAAGAAGCCTGGCGAAATGGAGCGCCCGCTCCAGCTGAAAGGGAGCGTCCGCTCCAGGCCTGGAGCGGGGCGCTCTATGGTCGCTCCCCACACGCTCCTGGCTACTGATTCCCTTCCTTCTTTTTGCGGAGGACGGAGCGCCTGCTCCCCATTGTAAGGAGCGCCCGTTCCAAGGGAGGAGCGCCCCTCCTTGCCTTTTTTTGCTCGCTCCTCCTCCATTCTTCTATACTTAGCCATTTTTTTCATCTTTTCTTCCATCTTCCTCATATTTCACTCATCTAAAACCTCTTATTCACTCTTTTTTTTTTTGTATTTTTCTCATAACCCTTTTTATTTTTTTATTTTTCATATTTTTCTTTTTTCGTTCTTTTTCTCATTTTTTTTTACACTTTCTTTTTCTAAAAGCTAAGAATCCGGGTTGCCTCCCGTAAGCGCTTCTTTAAAGTCATTAGCTTGACTTTCCTATGATGAAATTCCTCATAGGGGAAGGGGGTAGTCATCCAAAGCAATGTGACAAATGTGCTCAATTTGGGTTCCATCGTGGTATACCTTGAGTCTTTGCCCATTTACTTTGAACGTCCCTTTTTCTTCACTCCACACTTCCACCGCTCCATGCGGGAACACTGTTTTTACTTCAAACGACCCACTCCACCTAGACTTAAGTTTCCCCGGAAAGAGTCTTAGCCTAGTTGAAGAGAAGGACCTTGTCTCCTACCTTGAACTCTCTCTTCATTATCCTTCGA
Source organism: Patellifolia procumbens (assembly GCA_947645195.1). Classification (NCBI taxonomy): domain Eukaryota; kingdom Viridiplantae; phylum Streptophyta; class Magnoliopsida; order Caryophyllales; family Amaranthaceae; genus Patellifolia; species Patellifolia procumbens. The sequence goes on from CANSGD010000474.1 coordinate 155,056, forward strand.
TTATGCCATGCCTTAGTTCTCTCCTTATAAATCCTAGCATTTTCATATGCATCCCGCCTAAGCTCTTTGAGATCATGTACATCCAAAAGTCTTCGTTCCCCGGATGACTTGAGATCAAAATTCAAAAGCTTGATGGCCCAATATGCCTTGTGCTCTAACTCAACCGGCAAGTGACATGATTTGCCATACACAAGCTTGTAGGGGGTTGTGCCAATTGGTGTCTTAAAAGCCGTCCTATAAGCCCATAAAGCATCATCAAGCTTTAATGACCAATCCTTGCGAGATCGATTCACGGTTTTCTCCAAGATGAGCTTCACCTCCCTATTGGACACTTCCGTTTGGCCGCTACATTGTGGATGATAGGAGAGCCCCATTTTATGATGCACCCCATATTTGGAGAGGAGTGCTTGGAAACTCTTTTTGACGAAATGGGATCCCCTATCACTAATCACGGCTCTCAAACCCCAAACCTCGGAAATATCACGGACTTGAAGAGCTTGGTAACTACCTTAGCATCATTTGTAGGAGAGGCGATTGCTTCCACCCATTTGGAGACATAGTCAACCGCCACTAAAATGTAGAAGTTACCAAACGAAGAAGGGAAGGGTCCCATGAAGTCTACCCCCAAACATCGAAGACTTCCAATTCTAAAATGTTGGTGGGGGGTAATTCATGCCTCTTGAAGATGTTGCCGACCCTTTGACACCTATCACAAGCTTTCACAAAGCCCCACACGTCCTTGAACATAGAGGGCCACCACAATCCACAAGATAAGATCTTGGCAACGGTCTTGTCGGCACCCATATGTCCTCCAACGGGGGATGAATGACATTTCTCAATCACACTTGCAATCTCATCATTGGGAAGACATCTCCGATACAAACCATCCTCCCCCCGCTTGAACAAAAGTGGGTCCTCCCACGCATAAAATTTAGAATCATGGAGGAACCGCCTTCGTTGTTGATATGTAAACTCAAAAGGAATGATCCCACAAGCCAAGTAGTTCGCCATGTCGGCAAACCATGGGGTATCAAGGGCTTTGATGGAGTATAGGAGATCATCCTTTAAGCTATCATCAATGGGCATATCATGAGAGGCGGAGTCTTTATCCAAAGGCAACCGGGAAAGGTGGTCGGCCACCAAGTTTTCCGTTCCCTTCTTGTCTCTAATCTCAATGTCAAATTCTTGAAGGAGCAAGATCCAACGAATCAACCGCGGCGTCGCATCTTTCTTGGACATGAGATACTTGATTGCCGAGTGATCCGTGTACACTACCACTTTGGATCACACAAGATAAGGCCGAAACTTATCAAATGCAAATACAACCGCCAACAACTCTTTCTCCGTTATGGCGTAGTTCTTTTGAACCGAATCAAGTGTCTTGCTCGCATAGTGAACAACATGTAGCTTTCCCTCTTTTCTTTGCCCTAAAACGGCTCCCACTGCATAATCACTACCATCACACATTAGTTCAAAAGGCAAGCTCCAATCCGGAGCTTGCACAATGGGGGCGGAAATAAGGGCATGCTTTAAAGTCTCAAAAGCATTCATGCAATCACTATCAAAAACAAATTCATTATCTTTTTGCAAGAGGCTAGATAAAGGCCTAGCAATTTTAGAGAAGTCCTTTATGAACCGGCGATAGAAACCGGCATGTCCCAAAAAAGAACGCACTCCCTTCACCGTAGTAGGTGGGGGCAACTTCTCTATGACCTCAATCTTGGCCCTATCTACCTCAATTCCCTTTTGGGATATATTGTGTCCCAACACAATGCCATCCTCAACCATGAAATGACACTTCTCTCAATTAAGCACTAGATTCATCTTTTGACATCTTTGAAACACAATTTTCAAGTTCTTGATACAATCATCAAAAGATGAACCTACTACGGAGAAGTCATCCATGAATACCTCAATGGTATCTTCCAACATGTCCAAAAAGATGGCGACCATACACCTTTGAAATGTATAGGGCGCATTGCACAAACCAAATGGCATCCTTCGATAAGCAAATGTACCAAATGGACAAGTGAATATAGTCCTTTCTTGTTCATCGGGGTGGATGGGAATTTGAAAGAACCCCGAATAACCATCAAGGAAACAAAAATGGGAATGACCCGCCAATCTTTCCAACATTTGATCTATAAAAGGGATGGGGAAATGATCTTTTCGGATGGCTTTATTCAATCTCCGGTAATCTATGCACATACGCCACCCGGTCACCGATCTAGTGGAGATTTGTTCTCCCTTTTCATTTGTGATGACGGTCATGCCTCCCTTTTTAGGGACCACATGGACGAGACTAACCCATCGACTATCGGAGATAGGGTAGATTATCCCCACCTCAAGGAGTTTCAAGACCTCCTTTTTGACCACTTCCTTCATATTGGGATTCAACCTCTTTTGAGGCTCAATAGAAGAAGCATGATCGTCATCAAGATGAATTCTATGCATGCATAGAGTAGGACTTAGCCCTTTGAGATCGTCAATACTATACCCAATGGCACTTCTATGTTCCCGAAGGACATCAAGAAGTTAAATAGGTTAAGTGCCTTCAAGTGTAGCATTGACTATCACCGGGTAAGTCTCACCCTCACCAAGAAAAGCATATTTTAAAGAAGGGGGAAGGGGTTTCAACTCTACCTTGGGAGGAGGCTTAGAACTCTCCTCCTTAGGTGAAGGCACCTCAAGAGCCTCAATCTTCTCCTCCTTAGAACAATAAATTGGAGAGGCATCCATGGCAAGCTTGAAGTTTTTCCCTTCCTCATTATCTTCCAAATCTTCTCCCAAAAGTACATCTTCCAAGGGGTCTTTCTTACCCCTTAAACTCTTCAAAGTCAAGACCTCTTCATCAAAACTATCTATCCTCTTCACCTCTTCCATTATTGGAGACTTCATTGATTGCTTGAAAGCAAATTCCATGCTCTCATCTCCTACCCTCAAAGTAAGCACATCTCGCTTCATATCAACAAGAACTCCGACCGTTTTAAGGAAAGGCCTCCCAAGTATAAGAGGGACTTGAGAGTCTTCCTCCATCTCCATAACCACAAAGTCACAAGGGATGAAAACCCTTCCAACTTGGACCGGTACATCTTCCAACTCTCCAACCGGAACTTTCACCGATTTATCGGCGAGTTGAATGACCCTCCTAGTAGGCTTGAGTTCAAAATTAAGTTGCTTAGCGATGGACAAGGGCATCAAACTCACACTTGCCCCCAAATCCGCCAAGGCCCTCTTGGGCTCCAAGTCCTCAATCTTCAATGGAATAGAAAATGACCTTGGATCTTCAAGCTTCTTGGGTAGCTTGTTTTGAAGTACGGCACTAACCTCGGCGGTCAAAGCAATGGTGGCACTTTCCTCGAGCTTGGTCTTGTTGGAGAGGAGCTCCTTAAGAAACTTGGCATAAGTAGGCATTTGATACATGGCTTGGAGAAAAGGGATGTGCACTTGAAGTCCTTTCATGACTTCCAATAATTTCATGAATTTATCATTGAGTTGCTTCTTAGCTAGCCTTTGAGGAAAAGGAACCGGAGGCACATAAGCCTTGGGTGCCGCTTGACTAGCCTCTTTGCGTTGCTCATGAACCTCTTTCTCTTGGCTTGTTACAACATCACCTTTATCCTCCACAACTACCTCCTCAAGAAGCTTCTCAACCTCCCCTTCACTCCCCTTAACTTCCGGGCTTTCATTCACCTCACTAGGCATCCTAGGCCCCTCATAGTTGGCTCCGGATCTCAAAGTAATGGCCTTAGCATGCTCGTGAATCACGGGTTAGCTTGGGAATTGAGTAGAAGAAGAAGAAGAATTGCTTACTTGTTGGGCAATTTGGGCAAGTTGAGTCTCAATCATTTTGTTGTGAGCTTGCATTTGTTGTAAGGAAGAGTGAATATCCCCAAACTTCTTATCATTATCGGCATTGGTCTTGGTTTGTTGGGCTAGGAAAAGTTGAAGTGTAGACTCAAGTGATGAAGGCTTGGGTGGGTTAGGGTCAAAGGGTGGTCTTTGTTGTGGTTGGTTGAAACCGGGTGGTCGAAAGTTGGAGGAGTAGTTGTTGTGATTTTGTGGTGGGGGATGTTTCCATGTTCCTTGAGAGGTGTTGTTCCACTTCCCTTGGTTGTTGAAGTTTGAAGGCCGCTCTTGTCTTGCACCGACCCATGCTACATGTTCCGTAGATCCTCCACAATAAGAGCTTGCATGATCGGTGCCTCCACAAATTTCACAAGAGAAAGCTTGGGAAGGTGGTTGTCTTAGGGGATGCCAAGTTCACCTTCTCAAGTTTCTTAGCTATAGTGTCTAGCTTAGCATGGATATGATCCATGGCTTCCACATCATACTTCCCTTTACCACTAACCTTCTTGCTTGTAGACCTTGTGTTCCCAAGAGTAGTGCCTCACAATCTCTTCCATAGTGGGCTCAATATCTTCAACCCGTAGCTTGGTGAGTTGACTCCCCGATCCGGAATCAAGACTAGCTCTAGTCATGGGAAGCAACCCATCATAGAAACTTTGCATCAACATCCATTGACTATACCCATGGTGCGGACATGACCTTCGGAGGTCTTTGAACCTATCCCATACCTCATTCAAACTTTCATCTTCATCTTGTATGAAATTAGAGATCTTCCTTCTAGCCTCGGAAGTCTTCTCTTGGGAGTAGAACTCATCTACAAAAGCCGTCGTTACTTGTGTCCAAGTAGTCAAGGAATCGGGAGGTAGAGATTGTAGCCACTTCTTGGCTTTCCCCATGAGAGAGAAATGAAAAAGATTAAGCCTTACGAACTCTTGAGTAACATTATTTTGCCCGACCGTGGCACAAAGCTCAAGGAAGTTCGCCAAATGGTCAAGTGGACACTCATGAGCACATCCTCCATAAGGCTCTTGCTTGATCATTCTAATCAAGTGTGGAGAGAACTCAAAGTTAGCAGTTGTAGTCGGCCTCCGAATCCCACTTTTGAGCTCAAATGTTTCGGGGTGACCGTAGTCCCTCAAAGCTCTTGGAACGGGTGGATCCTCCGCCATAATACTAGAAGTTGAAGAACGAGATTGATCTTTCTCAAACACCTCCCCCGATTGCTCCTCACTAGTAGAAAGTACCCTTGGTTCCCGAAAAATTCTCCTCAACTCCCATAAAGTGCCCTCAAGATTGTGGTCAATTGGAAGCAATGGATCTCCTCGTAACCTTCTTGACATGCAAATACAAAAGCTCAAGGGGAGAGATTAGTAACACAAGGGCTTACCACCAAGTAGTAAGCAACCTATTGGTAACCAAAAGAAAAGAAAAATTAGAAAAAGGGAGGAGGAATAGACTTGACTTAGACTCAAAAATCACAATTCAAAGCAATGCAATCCGTTGCTTCCCCGGCAACGGCGCCTAAATTTGACACGGTCGTTGCACGTGCCAAATATATATACCTAACTTAGCCTAGTTTAGGGCAAGAAAGAGTCGATTCCACAAGGAAGCAAGGATTAGCAAAGTTTGAAAGGAATTAAGCGAGCTATGCCTATTTTAAGTGATTTTTGAGATTAAATGATCAACTAAGAAAACAAGAACTAATTAGCTAACAATTTGAGTAAATGATTTGAGTTTAACAATAAAATGAAGACATTAGGGATAGAGGAATCACTAGTTAACCAATTGCTAACCTATTCGTCAAGCCAAGGGGATTCATTAGGGTCAACTAAGGGACTAAGTCGCTCATATGTTTCCTAATTACTCTCTCGAGCTAATTAGGAGGACTTAATCAACCAATTTTACCTATTCTCATGGTAAAATCAATTGATCAAGTATTTCCACAACTCGTAGCGATTCGATTAAGGTCCTAGGAAGCCTAAAACCTATTCTCATGGTGAAGTCAACCTATTGACTAACCCTAAGGTTCATCAAAAGCTTCATCTCTCAATCCTTCACTTTTGATCCCCTAATCTAATTCAATTGATGATCAAGCAGTTAACAAAGCAATTAAATAGGTTAGTCAACCCAATTTTACCTAAATCTAACCCCCTAGCTTGACTTTGGAGGTCAACTCATGATCTACCTAGTTCATCCCCTTCCCCTAGCCTAGAAATTACTCTAAAGCCATTAAAGAAGCAAAATAAAAAGCTTGAGCTAACAAATAAAGATCAACAATGGTGGAAAATATTATAATGAGCTAAACATCAACTAACCAATACTAATCAAAGGCTAAAACAAGATAAGCAAGTAATAAGGCAAAATAAAGCAAGAGATAGAACAAATACTCTAAATAGATGAAGAATAAATGGAAAACTCCATAGAAATACCTTCAAAAGCTTCAAAAATGATTTCAAGATCTACTTTATCTCTCTAAAATTACTTCTTCTCTCTCTAATTAAGCTAATAATGATTCTGAAATTAAAAGATATCTTAAGATTATTACAAAATTAGATTTATACCCCGTAGAAATAAGGGCAAAATTGTAAACACGAAATAAAACTACGGGGCCTGGGCTAATGGAGCGCCCGCTCCTCACAACATGGAGCGCCCGCTCCTACATCGCTCCTGGGTCGCTCCAACTCACTGATCTTCTATCTTCATTTCTTGACCCATGGAGCGCCCGCTCCCTATCCTAGGAGCGCCCCGCAGCCTTGTTACATGCCTCTTCTTTGCTTGATAACCTTCAAAACTCTCAAGGCAAATATTAGATGGGAGGGGGTATGCACATGCATATGCCAACCTATATATACATCCTAACTATATGCAAATGAGCTAATCTAGATGCTAAACACAAGATAATAAGAAATGAGGAAATGGGAAAGGAAAAAGAAGTTTACAGATCTAAAATGCATCTAAATGCCCTAAAACTACATGCAATAAGTAAACCTAAAGTCCACTTATCAGTAGGCTTTAGTACTAGACATATCTGGCCTTTATTGTGGATGTATTTAATTGACATTTTTCCATTGTACTTTGTGCTTGAAACTATATTCATTATCCAATGCTTAAATGTTCGTTGTTGTGCATGAAAAATGAACAAAAGTGTTTATTCAGCTTATATATAATGTCCAATGTTTTTAGGAAAAATTGTTTTTAATAAGTCAACACTTTACCCCGTCTTCTAATACTATGTTAACCTTTGAGTAATCCTGGAATAAGTAAAGCTTGTATAGGTATTGTCTTTCAATGAGTTCAGGTGACCGGCAACCTAAACAATAGGTATATTTTTTTTGCTCGCATACACGCCACCCACCTTGACCTACCAGTGGCCTCCGCCCAGCCCCCACCCCAGCTACCACTCTGTTAGCCATCCGACCCCCTCACTCCACTTGTGAAACCACCACTCCCACCCACTGCCAACGCCCCCTCTTGTTCTTCCCCGCCAGCCATTCGGCAAAACACCAAAAGGAGCCGAAAATATGAAATGCCCAATATTGATTCGAAATCATATTCTTTACTAATCAACTCAAAAACCCACTAAAAAGGAAAACATTATCATAATTAAAACTTCAACATTCGAGCTCGTCACAACCAAATTAGATGAGTCATCACTCATCACCGTCATATTTTATTTTCTCATCATCACTTAAAGAGTGGTGGTGGGTGAAAATCAACGAGTGGTGGTGGTTGCTGTTTGATGGATTCAAAAAAGGGCGAGTGGTGGTGTGGGTGAAAATACCAGCGGGGCCGAGAGAGGACGCCGGCGGAAAGGGTGCGAGATCTAGGAAGAAGGGAGCAAAGGGAAGAGGAAGGTTGTGTCGCCGGTGTTGAGCAAGGGCGGAGACGTTGAGCAGGGGGCGAAGGTGATGGGGAGGAAGGTTCTTGTCGGCAAAAGACATCTCATTAGATCGCATGTGAGGTTACTGATGAACAACTAGAGTTGGTCAACAACATTAAAGTGTGAGGTTGGCAGATACAATCCGTGTGCTCATACATGAAGTTGACGGTTATGCTAATATTGGTTTCTACTGATGGAGATGTATCTGATGCCGTTGCTTCGCAAAACAAAAAGCAAATAGATGGGTGTGATTGAAATCAACTAATAAAGGATTTTACCCGACGTTTATGCGAAAAGAGTGATTTCTACTATGATTTGTTGCTTGATGACGAGGGTTACTTGGTAAATATTTTTTGGCGAGGTGGACGTATGAAGGACTATGAATTTTTTGGCAGCCTAATAGTGTTTGACACAACATATCGCACTAATAAATACGATATGATTTGTGCCCCCATTGTTGGCATGAACCAACACCAAAGGAACATAATGTTTGGGGTTAGGGTTCCTACTAAATGAGACAACAGAATCCTGTTTGGCTATTCGAAACATTCCTAAAGAGTATGGGTGGTGGGCTTCCGGTCACAGTAATGACCGGCCAATCGTTGTCGATGGCGAAAGCATTGGGTATTGTGTTGCCTAATGCCAAACATCAGTTTGTCTGGCACATAGGAAAAATTGCATACAAAATATCAAAGGGTTGAGGGCAATGGATGGGTTTGTGGACCTCTTTAACCATATTTTGAAACATTGTGAATCGAAAAGTGAATTTAAGTACTACTGGAACATGTTAGTTTTGATTGTCATAGTATGTTCATTGGATATAACAAGAATGTTCATTGTAGTTATATTACATGCCTATTGGGAAACGCGTCTCATAGTAATGGTTTCTCCATTAGTGAACGTAAAAATGTCTACTGGAGTAGCTTTAATGTTCATCTAACATTGCACATATGTTTATTGTGGCAAATTATAATGTGTTCATTGGTGCAAGCATGTTCTTTATTCAATGCAGTAATGTTCATTGAAGTTTATTAGGCAAATTAATAGAACTCTATTAAATGTTCATTTACCTAGTTTTGGTGTTCATTTATATGGTACTCTATTAAATGTTGTTATTGAATGCAATAATGTTCATTGAAGGCAACAATGTTCTTTTTCAACCGGATTATTATTTGCAAAGATGTTCAGTTTTCTAATTCTGATGTTCATTATGCTATCCATCATATGTTGACTCCATTAGTGAATATATAAACATGTTTCCTAGGGGATCTATAATGTTCATCTGGTTGAAAAAGATGTTCATCTGCATAACTAATGTTCATCTATAATGTGCATTGAAAACTGTTTTGCAGCATGTGTAATGTAAGTATGAATGGGGGGGGAGATTGGCTTGAGATGTTGTGTAAGCTAAGGAAAATGTGGTGCCCTATTTCTGGAAAGACCATTTTCAGGGGGTATTTTGTCCTCCCAAGGCAAAAAGTCAAATAATCATTTCTTGAATAATAGGCTCCCCATTATGCAAGGGTTGTACGATTTCTACAAGGCTTTCATTGATGTCGTTGATGAGTGGCAGGGAAATAAAGAATACTGAGGATCACAAATCACTAGCGGAAAACAAACACCTCGTGTTTGGTGAAGTGAAAATTTTGGTTCATGCAAAGGAAATCTACACCGTTTCGGTGTATTTGATGTTTGAAAAGAACTTTAGTAAAGGAGCATCATGAGAGCAAAGTTGCTAAAGTGGGATGATCCGGTCTTTGTGTATCATGTTGGTCAGCCGGAGAAGGACTATCTAATGCATACCGTTAATTTCGAGACAAAGAACAAGACCGTTGATTGCACTTCTAAATATTTTGGTGAAATGGGCCTCTGTTGTAACTCATTCGCTACGTATATTCCACATCCCCAATGTAGCTACAATACCAACAAGATACATA
>CANSGD010000475.1:0-108392 GCA_947645195.1 Patellifolia procumbens
TTTTCACCACTCTACAAAAAGGATCTACATACCTCCATAATCTTCTTAATCACACCTTTAGGTATAACAATAATCTGGCGCCAATAGATGTGAAGACTCATCAAGGTAGAATTAATCAATTAGACTCTTGCTGCATAGGAAAGAATTCTAGAGCTCCAAATTATGATCTTGCTAACCATTTTATCACAAATAACTTGACATTCTCCATTACTGATCCTTGCAGAGCAGATATGCATCCCTAGATATGTGAAGGGAGAGAACCTAGAGTGAAACCAGACACATCCGGGATTCTTTGGATTTCATCTTCTATCATACCAATTGTATAAACAGCAGTTTTGTTTTTATTCACACATAAGCCAGAGCAGTCTGAAAGAGCTTAAAACCTTACAAGAGCAGATAAGTGGACACAAACTCTCCTTTACAAATAAGCAACACATCATCAACAAAAATAAGATGATTAAGATGAATGGAATTGCACCTAGGATGGAAGTTGAAACCACTCTTGATCCAAACAAACTTCATAATCCTGGACATGTACTCCATAGAAATCACAAACAACAAAGGTGAGATAGGATCACCTTGTCTTAGCCCCCTCTTAAACTCAAAAAAACCAAAAAGATTACCATTAATCATTAAAGAGCATCTTGTGCTAGTAACACAAGTCATCACCAGATCAATGAATTTCAGAGGAAACTTCAAACATACCAGAATTTCTCTTACAAAAGACCAATCAATAGTGTCATATGCTTTCCTCATATCCATCTTGATCATACAACTAGGTCTGCAACTCTTCCTCCCATAACCTCTCAACAAATCCTGGCATATCATAATATTACTTACAATATTCCTACCGTTGATGAAAGCCCCTTGATTTTCAGAAATGAGCTTAGGCAGAATACAATTTAATCTCATACAATTTTAGAGATAACTTTATAAATCACATACCAGTAAGCGATTGGTCTAAAATCAATGACTGGATTAGGAACCTTTCATTTAGGAATAAGGGCTAAAAACGGTAGCATTAATCTCTCGCAGAATTTTTCCACTATGAAAAAGAAGTAATAGCTTGGGTTACCTGAACACCAATCACCTCCCAGTTATCTCTGAAAAATAAGAGCCAAAGCCATCAACTCCCAGGTGATTTATCTCCTAGGATGGAGAAAATATCTTTCTTCACTTATTCAAGAGAAACAGGAGTAGTGAGACCATAATGAGCATCAACAGCTACACAAGGGCCAAGATCCACAATTTCCTGAACAACAGGCTTTCTATCCACCATGGCAGAACCCAACAGTTGCAAATAATAGTCCAAAAAAGCTTGATGAATCTGATCAGGATTATCAACCAAATTCCCCCTTTTATCACATATACTATACACATTATTTTGTAACCTTCTTTTCTTGATAGCTTGATGAAATAGTCTAGTATTATCATCTCCAGCTATAATCCAAACAGTTCTAGTTCTTTGTCTAAAAAACTCAACATATTTCTTATGAACTCACTTGTAATTATCTACAGCTACCTGCTCTTGATTTCTCAAATCAGTATTGTGAATATCTGCCTGAAGTTGCTGCTGATAGTCCATCAATTCCTTCAAAGCCACTGCATCTTGAGATTGTATATCTATAGAGCCATGAACAAGCATTTGAATAGCCTATTTTGTAGCTTTCAATTTAGACACAACAAAATACATCTTGGAACCAGAAACATGACAGTTCCAAATTTCACTAATAGCCTGATCATAACCTTCCAAATCTTTCCAAACTATGAAATATCTAAAAGGCCTCCTCCTAGACTGTACATCTTGAAGAAACCTAATAGACATAGGAGTGTGGTCAAAATTCCCTTCAGGGATGAATCTTAATTCTGCATCAGGAAAAATATCACACCAAGAACAACCTATAAGAACCCTATCCAATTTACTGAACACCCTATCCAAACCCTGCTGCTTATTACTCCAAGTGAAGAACTGCCTCACTCCTTTGAGATCACTCAAACCACAATAAAAAACACACTTTATGAAAGCTTCAGTTTCTCTACTAGAGACCAAAGAACCAATCCTTTCATCTGAATGCAGAACATAATTGAAATCACCAACCACCATCCAGGGATTATTGTTCATGCTAGCAAGCTCCACTAAATCCAACCAAAGGCTCTCTCTAATAATGGCATCATTAAAAGCATAAACAAAGCGGCATCTGAAACCATAATTCCTATTTTGAACAGGAGTCACAACATAATGCACAAACTGACTAGTCATTCTGCAAAAATCAACAGAAAAAGATAGGGGATTCCAAGCAACGACAATTCTCCCACCATTGTGAAAACTGGAATTAGAAGTGAAACACCAACCCTGAAAAACATTAGTATAAAGTGAACCCAAATATTAGGCTTCACCTTAGTCTCCAAGAGGTAAACTAAACCCACAGATTGAGTGTTAAGAAAATTCCTAACACGATATTATTTCTGCAAGCTGTTTACCCCTCTAACATTCCACACCACAACTCTATCCATTAGGGATAGGGAGATTTCCACCCCCTTGTCCACTTCCTCACTAACATCTGAAACAGGCACACTCACATTCATATAATTCACAACCTCCTTTTCAAACAAATTAACCAGATCAATTGCTTCATTTGTAGACAAAGAAGCAACACTTCCACCTCAAAAACATTAGCCGTGCACATTATAGTAAGTATATGGTTAGTTTAGTGTTAATTAGGGTTAATTAGGGTTAGGGGGTTTTCGGAACCCTGCTTAGGGGTGATCATGGTAGGTAGGGGTTTTTATTTCGGATTATCCAATACGAAATTTTAGGATCGGGATACTGTGATCCGAATCCCATACGAAAATTTTGGATACACCGAATTTTCGGATATCTAAAATTTCGGATCGGATACCCGGATTATCTGATCCGTTTGAAATAAATTTTATTTAATGAAAAAATGATGGATACTCTCTCCGTCCCATATTAGTTGCAACACTTTCTATATATGGTTGTCCTATATTAATTGAAATACTTCTATTTTAGCCATGGACCTACCAATATTATATTATATATCACCTAACTAATATACCATACACATACATTGATTTATGTGAAAAACATTAAAATATTACTCCCTACTCTATTAACTTCCTAAAAGTATGACATCACTTTCTATCACATCAGCTTTTACAATAATTTATAAGTATACCCTACACGCTACTCTATTAACTTCCTAAAATTATGTGCACAACTTATTGTTGCAATTAATATGGGACAGAGGGAGTATTTCGGATCGAATCGGGTTTTTCAGATATTTATCCGGATATCCGATTTTTAAACATTATTTGTATGCCCGAAAAGGCCAAATGGGTGATTCGAAAATTTTTGGATATTCGAATGAAATCCGAAGCACTATATTTCGAATCGGATCGACCAGATCGCGTATCAGATCAATCGAATCGGATATTTATGAACACTCCTGACAGTAGGGAAGAATTCAAACTACAAGTGTACCATTAAGAAGTCAAAAGGATGGAAGTGTACCAGGAAGATAAGTCAACTCTAGGAGTCTACCATGGGGAATTTACCTTTTAAATTAGTTGTTGGATAGTAGCCAGTCCAAGATAGGATCTAAGTTTTCGATATCATAATCATATTTGCTTTTCTGTTCGGAGCTTAGATCCTTTACTTCAAAAATATTATTTACTTTCTAAACTAGGAAATTTATAAGGAGTAGATTGAAGAAGTTCTGCAACATCTATTTATGCGCTAAAACTACAAAGATCACTTTTTTCATGAACAATAAGGTTTGGTGTTTAGCCCTACTCTCCTCTTGGAGGATTTGTTCAAAGTTACAAATTTGATGTGCTAATTCTACAGACATTTCTTCTTCTATTCATGAACCAAACCATCCTGTGCCATTTGTAGCATCTCATTACCTGGGACATTAATATGACATTACATCTTAGTGTTTTTAAACCTATCCAAGTAACCATTGCCGGTTATCCTAGAGCGTTGTTAATTCTAGATAACTAACATAGAGTCACCTTTGTTTGTCTTTTACCAATGTGATTCTTAAATTGCCTTTGCATCTATTGCCAATCAGGTATGGATCCTAGAACTAAGTGCAGATTGATACCAATCAAAAGCAACCTCAGAGAGAGATCTTGAGGAATGTGTTGGAATTTTATTAATTAGTTAATAATTTATTTTAATTGACTAATTAATTAATATGGCCCACCTTTATCTCTACTTGGATTCTGTTAAGCCCAACCACTATCTCCACTATCTTCTCCATAACGTTATCACGTTTACAGAAAAGAGGGGTTCTGTTGATGGTACAACTCCCTTTAAATAACGTTATTCATCTCTCAGAAAAAGGTCACTGTATCCACTTCATTCTAAAAATCTCTACACCATCTAACTAGATGAAGAAGGATTCAACAACTATTCTGGGTATATTTATATAGTATTATAAAGCGTTGGTTTTGGGCAAGCGTTTGTGATCTTCTTCATCTCAATATTTCAATTTGTGCAATGGCTGGAGGTATTTCATAATTCCTTAAATTTCCGCATTCATACATTCATCTTGTGTGAATTTAATTAATCTAACATTTGGTATCAGAGCCATGTTTCCTCTGCCTTGCGTTTGATTTGTTGGATCTTAATTTTTATTTAATTCCATCGTATCTCTTTGACGCTTTTGTTCTTGCTGTTCTTTTGTAATGGCGGGAGCATATCAAAATAAATTGGAGTCAACCACTGTATTTTAGCCTTCAAGCAACAATAATTTAAAAAAAAAAAATCAACAGCAGCAATTGTTGACCTTTTTTAGGCTTGAGTGATTGTTGTGCCTTTGCCATTTGGTTTCTTGCCATTGGTTTGGTTTCTTGCCATTGTTTTGATTTATATACTCTTAACTTCATCTCATAAACGTGCAAAATCATCATGGGTTTTCTTAAACTTTTTAGATATTGAATCATTACTGGCAATTTAGGAAGATCATTGTGATTTGTGAATGTATTGTTACCGCCAAGTAGCAATCCAGTTGTTTATTTTAATTTAGCTTTTGGCCTTCTATTTTTTTTTAATTTTAATGCATATTATATGTGAGCAGTCCTCGTATAGTACTGTGTTTTATCATATTGTTATGTTTTAGTTTTAGACCAATTCAGTTTCTGGTCAATGGTATTAATTATATACATTATATATAGTATATAAAACTAATTGAAAGTTGAGATTCAAAATTTTATTAATTATGGAGTAGCCACAGCACATCTAATTATTAAAATTTATTATTATTATTGGAATCACATGTGGAAACTAGACTTTTATTGTGATTAATTATATATGATATGATAAAACTTACCCACAGGAATTTTATTGTATTTGAATAATTAATTAGGGTGAAGTATTGAATTTTGTTTCTTTAACGTCCCACATGAATTAAAAAACTGATACAGTTTGATAGTTTCACCATATGGTAATTATTAATCTATTTAAGTAGAACTTTAGCCCACAGGCAAGTTTTATGTGTAGATTCGTATTTCACATGATTTACATTGGTAAAACATGATTAATGTTAAAAGTCTCAATTTTGATAATAAGCATGATTTTATTTGTATTTTGCAGTAGTTTTACGTGGTAATATTTCTGATATCAGATGTGACATTCCTGAATTAAAGGGTGATAACTATAAGGTGTGGAAAGAGAGGGTGCTACTGCAATTGGGATGGATGAATATTGACTATGCTATTCGAAAAGACGATCCACCTAGCATTACTGGCAGTAGTACTCCAGATGCAGTTGCTCTTTATGAAAAGTGGGAGAGGTCTAACCGCCTCTTTGTTATGTTCATAAAGACCAAAATTAGTGCTAGTATTCGTGGTTCCGTCGATACGCATACCGAAGTCAAAGAACTTCTTAAGGCCATCGATGAGCAGTTTGCATCTTCTGATAAAGCTCTTGCTAGCACCTTAATTATGCAGTTTTCATCCATAAGGCTCACTGAGATTAAAGGAGTGCGTGATCATATCATGCGCATGAGGGATATTGCAGCTCAACTTAAGGATTTGGAAGTTACCATATCTGACTCTTTCCTTGTCCATTACATTTTATGCACTCTTCCTCATCAATATGGACCCTTTAAGGTCTCTTACAACACACATAAGGATAAATGGTCAATTAATGAACTTCTGACCATGTGTGTTCAAGAGGAGGGAAGATTGGTGATGGAGGAGGGTGAAAAGGTGAACCTTACTACCTTTGCAAAGAAAAAGAAGGATCACACAAAGGATAAGGGAAAGGGAAAGATTTCTGCTAATCCGGCCATTAAGAAGGAGTCTTCGTGTTTCTTCTGTAAGAAGAAAGGACACCTGAAGAAAGACTGCGAGAAGTTCAAGGCTTGGCTTAAGAAGAAAGGCAATTTTCTTGCGTTTGTATGTTACGAATCTAATATGGTTAATGTTAATCATAATACATGGTGGATTGATTCTGGTACTACAATCCATGTTTCGAATACCTTGCAGGGTATGAAAAACCTAAGGAAACCAGTGGGCAGTGAACATCAAATCTATTCTGGCAACCAGATGAGTTCGCATGTAGAGGCCGTTGGGACATGCAGCCTAAATTTAAGTAGTGGTTTCATTTTGCAGTTAGAGAGAACATTTTATGTTCCAAATTTCTCTTGAAATTTGATTTCAGTTTCAAGGCTTGTACCTTTTGGATTTTCCTTTAATTTTTCGGACTCTGGTTTTAATTTAATTAGAAATTCCGAAGTTATTGGTTATGGTATTTTGTCTGATGGATTATATCGTCTCAAATTGCAAAATGATATTGCTCATAGTTCCTTGCATGTTAATACTGGTTAAAAGCGTTGTATTGTGAATGAAGAATCCTCTATGTTGTGGCACCGGAGATTGGGACATATCTCCATTGAGAGAGTCAAAAGATTGGTGAAGGAAGGGGTACTTGATACTCTAGTCTTTGCTGATTTTGAGACATGTGTTAGTTGCATTAAGGGAAAGCAAACTAACAAATCTAAGAAAGGTTCTAAAAGGAGTTCTGACCTATTAGAGATCATACAAACAGATATTTGTTGTCCGGACATGAACGCTAAAGATCCGAAAAACATCATCACCTTTATTGATGATTATTCACGATATATGTATCTTTACATGCTTCGTTCCAAAGATGAAGCTTTAGATGCCTTTAAATTGTTCAAGGCTGAAGTAGAGAAACAATGTGGTAAGCACATTAAGATCGTGAGATCAGATAGAGGTGGAGAGTACTATGGTAGATACACTGAGAATGGACAAGCATTAGGTCCCTTTGCAAAATTTCTTCAAGAACATGGGATTGTTGCCCAATAAACTATGCCTGGTTCCCCGGAACAAAATTGTGTAGCTGAAAGGAGAAATAGGACCTTAATGGACATGGTGAGAAGTATGCAGAGTAATGCAAAACTTCCACTATTTTTGTGGATTGAAGCTCTTAAAACAGCAGCGTATATATTAAATAGAGTTCCTTCCAAGGCCGTCCCTAAGACGCCTTTTGAATTATTCAAAGGATGGAAACCGAGTTTGCGGCATATGCGCATTTGGGGATGCAAATCCGAAGTAAGAGTGTATAACCCACAAGAAAAAAAAACTTGACCCGAGGACTATTAGTGGGTATTTCATTGGATATGCTGAGAAGTCTAAGGGTTATAGGTTCTATTGTCCATCTCACAGCACCAGAATTATGGAATCAAGAAATGCTAAATTCCTTGAGAATGACTTAGTTAGTGGGAGTGATCAAATTCAGGACATTATTTCTGAAACAGATCACATTGAAGTTCCACCCCCTAATTTAAGTGATGTTTCAAGTGATAGGCTGATTGTCATTCACACCCCTCAATCACAAATGGGTATTAGGGACACAGCATCAGAACCTCCACACAATGTTGATAACAATTTAATAGAGCATGAAGAACATGAGGAGCATCTGAACGATCAACACCTTGATCAAGTTCCTTTGAGAAGATCTGTTAGAATGAGGAGATCAACTATTTCTGATGATTATGAAGTGTATTTGCAAGAATTGGATTGTGTTGATGAAGCTGACAATGACCCAATTACGTTTTTGCAAGCCACCAGTTTGAGAGATTCTGAATTGTGGATGAAGGCCATGAAAGATGAGATGGACTCTATGGCATCAAATAGAGTTTGGGATCTCGTAGAGTTTCCTGATGGTGTAAAAGCCATTGGATGTAGATGGGTCTTTAAAACAAAGAAAGACTCCATGGGCAACATCGAGAGACATAAGGCTAGACTCGTTGCCAAAGGGTTCACTCAAAGAGAAGGAATTGAATACTCAGAGACTTTCTCTCCTGTGTCAAAGAAAGATTCCTTCCGAGTTATTATGGCATTAGTATCTCATTTTGACTATGAGTTACATCAAATGGATGTGAAAACGACATTTCTTGATGGTGATTTAGAAGAAGAGGTTTATATGAAACAACCTGAAGGATTCTTCTCTAAAAAGGGTGAGCATTTGGTTTGTAAGCTAAATAAATCCATATACGGATTGAAACAGGCTTCTTGCCAATGGTATATGAAGTTCCATCAAGTGATAACTTCATTTGGTTTTGAAGAAAACATAATGGATCAATGTATATACCATAAGGTCAGTGGGAGTAAGATTTGTTTCCTGGTGTTGTATGTGGATGATATTTTGCTGGCAACCAATGATAAAGGGTTGTTATATGAAGTGAAACAATTTCTTTCTAGTAACTTTGACATGAAAGATATGGGTGAGGCATCTTATGTCATTGGCGTTAAGATCCATAGAGATAGATCCCGAGGCATTTTGGGTTTGTCTCAAGAGACCTATATCAACAAAGTACATGATAGATTTCATATGAGAAGTTTTTCACCAAGTGTAGCACCCATTGTGAAAGGTGGCTGGTTCAGTTTGGACCAGTGTCCTAGGAATGATCTTGAGAAGGAACAATTGAAAAATGTTCCTTATGCTTCAGCTGTTGGAAGCATTATGTATGCCCAGGTCTGCACTAGGCCTGACATTGCATATGCTGTTGGAGTATTAGGAAGATATCAAAGTAATCCAGGTTCTGATCACTGGAAGGCTGCAAAGAAAGTGTTGAGATATCTTCAGGGTACTAAGGACTACATGCTTATGTATAGACGGACTGATAATCTCCAAGTAGTTGGTTATTCTGACTCCGACTTCGGTGGCTGCATTGACTCAAGAAAATCCACCTCAGGATATGTGTTTATGCTAGCCCATGGTGCTGTTTCTTGGAGGAATGCAAAACAGACCTTAACTGCTACTTCAACTATGGAGGCTGAGTTCGTCTCTTGCTTTGAGGCTACCTCACATGGTGTATGGCTGAAAAGTTTCATATCTGGACTTAAGGTCGTTGATTCAATCAATCGACCAATAATAATGTTTTGTGATAATTCAGCTGCTGTTTTTATGGCTAAGAACAATAAGAGTGGAAGTCGAAGTAAGCACATTAACATTAAATTTCGAGCCATAAAAGAACGTGTTCAAGAAAAGAAAGTGATCATAGAACACATTAGTACTGGATTAATGATTGCTGACCCCTTGACAAAAGGCATGCAAATTAAAGTTTTCAAGGGTCATGTAGAGAGCATGGGACTTGGTTCCGTCATTTAGAACACTATTTATGTTATGTTGTAACTTTTCATTCAGCTGGATATTTCTCTTTTGAATTTATGTACGTACATATTGTTTTGAAATTTGAGAAATGTCATTATGTTTGACCTAGAGTAAGCATAGGGTTTACTCATTAAGTAGTGTAAGTGGTGAAAGGCTGAATATATTGTGATACATGGAATATTAGTTCTCGTTTTAAGAGAACTCATCGCTATGATCCATATATGAGGACTTTGTAGATAAAGTGGACCAAGTGGGAGAGTGTTGGAATTTTATTAATTAGTTAATAATTTATTTTAATTGACTAATTAATTAATATGGCCCACCTTTATCTCTACTTGGATTCTGTTAAGCCCAACCACTTCCCACCACTATCTCCACTATCTTCTCCATAACGTTATCACGTTTACAGAAAAGAGGGATTCTGTTGATGGTACAACTCCCTTTAAATAACGTTATTCATATCTCAGAAAAAGGTCACTGTATCCACTTCATTCTAAAAATCTCTAAACCATCTAACTAGAGGAAGAAGGATTCAGCAACTATTCTGGGTATATTTATATAGTTTTATAAAGCGTTGGTTTTGGGCAAGCGTTTGTGATCTTCTTCATCTCAATATTTCAATTTGTGCAATGGCTGGAGGTATTTCATAATTCCTTAAATTTCCGCATTCATATATTCATCTTGTGTGAATTTAATTAATCTAACAGAATAGTCTCAATCTTAAATATTCCCCGTAGTCTTTGCTACGTTGGGTACAGTGTTGAATCTGTGTAAATGTTCTTCATCAAATTTCCCATCTCTTCTTGAGAACAAGATAAAGGGAGTGGGACCCTTAAGAAAAGGATATCCCCTATCTATCCAGTCTGGGTATAGACCTTGATCTTGTTTTTGTTTCCCCACCCACCTGTTCATCTAACATAGCCTAAACTTGTGCCATGTTTACAACTTGATCACCCTGTGGACCTCGAGGATTACTCATAACTGGTTGAACCCTAGGAGGTGGACATTGGTAATGTAAGTAATCATATGAAACATATGTAGTGTTTTACATAAGGTGCCTAATCCTATGCATAGTGGCATGTGCTGGCTACTGTGGCATTTCAGGATTATATTGATAAGTGTTTTGGCTACGGTTGTTACATACATTATGCATATAGAGTATGCATTGGTAGTAAACCTCCTTGGTTGCTATAATTAGGTTGATAAGGAGTATAATCTTGGCGATTATTTCTGCCCCCTTAACCAACATTATGAGGATATTCACTTGCTTGGTTGATCAACATCTAATAATCTGTCCTAATATTAGGATGAACCTCTCTAAGTGGTTGGACATTAATGCCATTAGGCCAGCTTGTTTTAGCCCTGTTCCTAAATGTTCATTCCTCCTAGTTCGGTTCATACCACCTTTATTATCATCCAAGATAGGATTATACCTTATTTTGGTGTTGGGTGGAAGTTTGTGGATTAGTGATTCTCAAAAATGGATTATGGTACTCTCCATGAGGGATTCGAGAGGTACCTTGAATCATATTATTGGGATCTAGACTCCTCTCTAACCCTAAGGAGCTGGTCATTCAGAGTCTTAAGCCTATCAACTAGAGGCTCTAGTCGATGTACAACTTCTTCGATTGATTGTCTAGATAAAGCCACATTAGTGGCACTCAAAGTCTAGAAAATCTCAAGGAATACTTTATCTACCTAGGCAGTCATAGCATCTTTAGAGACTTCTATCATATTTTTATTAGTATTAGTAAAGACTCTCTCGCAGATTCTTGAGCAGGGATCTATAATGGGAATCAAACTGGAGCCTATGACATTCCCTAGCCTTAATTAGGAGTTGCCTTATGGTCTTGACATATCTAGAATGCATTTGATTCAAACAAATGCGAATAACACTAGACAAACAAGTATTCTTTGGAAGGGTATTATCATTTCCATCATCGGTTCTAATTGAGAAATTATCATCCTTATGTTGGGTAGAATTTAACGTTTCTATCAAAGGTGCATCCTCGATCCTATGATGGAAGTTATCAGGGTGTGATCCTTCAATCCACTCACTAGGATGGTTAAAGTGAGACTGAGCAGAGTCTGAATTGCCTTGCTCCTCTTTGTCACCTCCTCTTTTGTTGCAACGAGTATTAGCCATTATAAAAGAGTGTTTCAACATTATGCAATTTATTTGTACCGTGGTCGCAAAAACCTTGTTGGTACAAAAGCAAAAATATCCCGTCGCAAAGTGGTCTAAAACTCCAGGGAGGTGATTCAGTTCCCTAAAGGCCACTGATCCTTACAATTAATAGATCCACACTAACTCAACATGCACTATTTACCAATGGCTAAAAATAGCGTGCAAAATAAATGCAAAAAAAAAGAAGAGACAAGTAGCAATTAACATAGTAGAGAAAATAGTTTTTTTTATTGATGTATACATCAATTCCAGTCTTACACAAACTTTTAAACAAAAAGAAAAATAACGATAAGCTTAATTGAGGAAGAAAGAGAGGTATACTGTCATATTTCCCGCACTCAATGAAAAGTAAGAGAGAGGGGCTTAGAACATGAAGAGTTCTTGTCGAGTAACTATCTAAAACTACGCTAAACTAGGCTAGATTCTACTGATAATGTATTTGATGCTGCCTTTTAAGGCCTAGTGAAGCCCTCTATTTATAGTCGAGATTAGAGACAGTTTCTTGGAGAGTATAACTGTCCTTGTCATCAAATACACCTCCTGGTGGATAACTTCCCAAATAATTGGAGCCGCCTAGATAAGTACGCTCCCCATACGCTCCTCAATACTTTTAGAAGTCTCTAGACTCTTTCTTTCAATCTCATTGAGCTGGGCTTCTTTAATTGCCTTAGCCGGACCTTAACTTTGGTCAATGTTGGTCCAGTTTTGACTCTAAATGACTGGACTTTGCCTTTTATTTACGCTTTAAACCCAAAACTTAAAATGGTAGTAACAGTAACAAACCGGAAGAGCCCATTACCACCAACTAATGATAATGGATAGATGAAAGATCAAATCAAACAAGAAAAGGAATTAGTAATCAATTTTTCACGAAATTTAAGGACTAGAAAACATATTAATTATGGTCAAAGAAAAGGACAAAAAACATGCAGAACAAAGTAAAAATTAGGAAAAATTATGGTTCAATATTCGATATTGTACTTTCGTTATTAATTGTGGCCAAAATTTGTACGATAAATCAAGAATAAAATTGGAAAATTAAATACTCAATGACGATAATGTAGGAAGTATGACTGGTAGATTATAAAACTTTTTTGTGAAATTGTTGTGCTGTGATTTGTTTTTTGCCCTAAAGTTTAAATTGGGCCGGTTAAACCCCGGGGCGGGGTGGTGGCATCCCTCGTGTGGTCACAACACTGTTTCGGGGGGGGGGTAGAGTGTGTGTGGGGGTTTTGGTTTTTTTTTTGTTTTTGTGTGTGGGTGTGAGGGTGGGGGGGATGGGGGGGTGATTTTTTTTGTGTTTATTTTTGTGTGTGGGGGGGGGTTGGGGGGAGGGGGGAGGGAAATTGAATTTTGATAAGATTTAAAATTTGTAATTATTTATATTTTTTTTTGTTTTGTTTTTTTTTAGTTCCTTGGCCCGGGGCCGGGGGGGGGCGGGGGGGGGGGGGGGGGTGGGTTCGCGAGATAAACCCCACCACAATAACTTATTAAATATCACAATTAAAATAGATATTTAAATAATATTTATATATATTTTTTTTTTTTCTTTTTTTTTTTTTTATTTTATATTTATTTTTTTTTTATTTTTTTTTTTTTATTTATTTTTTTATATTTTTTTTTTTGATAAAACTAGAAATAATAGCATGAGGGAACTTTAGGGGGAAAAACAACATTTTATAAATGATACTTTTATAAATAAGACTAACTAATCAGAATACAAGCCTTATACTTGTATAAGAGAATGTAGGGAGTATTTTACTTTGTTTCAGATATCTCTTAGAGCGAATAGGCCAAACCAGTAAGCTATCTCAAAGTTGCTGCTAAACTAACAACTGCCAATTAAAATGTTCACATGTAGTTATTCATTTGGATTAAATGTAACAACAAAAGCAACAATTAGCAAGATGGACTAACCAGAAAAAATCCATTAAATTCTTAACAGAGTGGGGGATGAAGTCATATTCTCAGCTGCTTCTGAAAGATAAGAAGGCCACCCGGTTGTCAAAGCCAATGAATGCACTAGTGAGCACAATTTTCGGCAACTCACTAGTGCAAACATTGGCGTGACAGCCGGAAAAAGGCTTTCTGTAGCGGTCACGACAACATCCAAAGGTTATCATTGGATTCTTAAGCTTTAGCTTTTTACGATGACCTGTGGAGAGAGTACAATACATTGGCGAAGACATTTGATGGCTGCTGCCTAAGAGAGATGTTTGTCAAAATGTTTCATGGCTGTATACTTTGGGGCTTCAATGGTTTTTCTTAGGTGGAAGATATGTTTTTGACTCATTTCCTTCTCTTATATACGGCACAAACATGCTAAATGCTGAGCCATAAGGTCCGTTGAACATCGTGATATAACATTGGTTTGACTTTCTAGAAAACCTTTTTTTGATAAACTAAAATTAAAATAGTGCAATACGCAGATCATGTCAAATTAAGAAATTAACTCTACAAAATGGATAACAATGCCACCAAAAAGGTTACAAAAATAAAGTGGGAAGAACTTTGCTTAATTACATTTTGCAAATTTCCAAATAAAGAAATTCATATTGTATCATTTTCAGTTTCCGACGAGCTCATGTAATTTGCATAAGAGTTGTTTTGGACGAATTTACTCTAGACGGGCAACTCGCCGAAGATTGATAAAGCCGACGGTTTAATAACCACAACAATAATATTATCAATAACGAGTAGACAAACAAAAGAACGTAAAACAGATTACTTTGATTGAATAACAGATTATAAGTGATTCAGTAATAGCAAAAATGTCGTAACCCTAAAAAAAATGGTTTACAATGAGTATTTATACTAATTACACATACAATCCTCAGCCGTCACTTGACCTAACAACCTTCCCTAACAGATAAAATTTGACCTAACCACCTCCTTGCAATCCGGCTGAGCAGGTGACATGCCTCTATCTTCTTGCGGACTTGGTCTTCAGCTTCAACCACGTCTCGTGTCACGTGAGGGGCACACTTCTTCTTTTTATTTAGTTGCTTAAAACTAAATCATCAATAAATTCCATTTGGATGCTGTCACGTGTCACAGAAAATTCACCCATGACAATAGTCACTTTTGAAAACTTTTTATTTTCACTTTTTAGTATGAAGTAGTAATTGTGGGTCTCCTCAGTCTTCTACTTTCTTGCTTTTCTTAAAAATTGTGCCTAACCCATATAATCCAATAGAAAAAAACAGAGAAAGTACGCTATATGGGGACTCCTTGAGGATGGACTATCTAGTTGAACTATAAAATATTAGACTCATATTCACGCAATGCGTGTGAAAACATGAAAAAGTTAAATTAATTGTCAAATAAAACTCTTAACTTCCTAAAATGTAGGTAATTTATTACCTTACACAAATTAGTTACCCCATTTACAAATTATTATAACTTATGTTTTCTTTTTCTTATTTTTAGTGTTCACCCCTCCCCTTTCCTTATATAATAGACATAATTTATCACAATAATTATTATAACTCACCATATTTTGGAACTTGCAACAACTCGTGATATCCCCGAGCTATTCTGAAGATGATATCTGATAGCCATGCAATATAACGTTAGATTAGTTTATTTCATTAGCCTATTGCTTAGATATGGCTCCATTACTATTTGCTATGAGGACGTCCGAATTCAGAGATCTACTCGGCTCCAACAACGGTTCCATATGTCTTTTTTTCTTGTATCTGAAAAAAATCTACTTTGCTCCAAAAACATGATACTAAAATACAAATAATTGTATAAAAAGGCCAACTACAACAGGAATGAAAATTGAGGTAATCAAGGAATCACAAATTACAAACTATTACATCTGAATAAAAGTAAGGATGTATGTGAAAAACACACCTAACTTAATCCTTAGCTCTAAATACACCCCAAGTTGAGATTCAAGTTATGAACAAGGACACAAATAATCATGAAAACATCCATTCTAGTTAAGATAATTGGTCTAAGTGCTAATCTTGGCTTCATAATTAAAATTCTTAACTTTGCAGTACAAAAGACAACAAATATATAATTAATGTTCACTCTCATAATAAGACGAGAGTAATTCCTCTAATTAGGCGTTGAAATTGATAAGATTTAAACAATGTACTTTCATTTCTAAAGTGAAATGCTCACCAACCGAACCCCATTATTTAATATGTAATATATTTTCTATGTAATACATTATTAATGTTGCAGCATCATATTTGGATACTTGTTTTGATTCTCTTGACCAAGTCTGCTAATACATGTATATGCATAAAATTTGGTCGTGGCCTGGTTGGCAAGTTCTAGAGGATGAGTCGGCTATTAAAATGGTTTAAAATTTGGCATATGCACCTGCATGACCTTTGTAATTTAGTGCAAAAGGATTAGTGAGGATTGAGAATTGAGAATAGTCACTATTGTCGTTGAAGAGTTACATTCATGTAAGGTGATAGCTGTCCACGTTAAACGTTTCGTTTGGGCCATTGGGTGGCTAGATGAGTAATATTTTTATCTTTATTTTGGGATATACTATATAGTATTCTTATTTGACAATATTTTATCGTAAAAAAAATACAAAGTAGCTTTTATGTGTTTGGAGCAGTTCATATAAAAGACTGTTTGCTTTTAAATTATAACTAGTTTCGTGCTATTTTGCTTTTGTCCTTTTGTTTTATTTCTCATTGGGTCGTTTGTTTCGTTGGTATATATATTGTGTTGTGTTTTTTATGATTGTATTTTGCTACTTCCTCCGTAACGATATTATTGCACCAAATGAGCTCGATAAGGACTCCTAGGCAAAATTTCATAATGAGAGATTAGGGAGATAACTAAGGTTTGGAGGAGAGATAAAGTAAGATTAGTAACCATCAACTCCAACCACCACCCTCAACACCAACCACCACGGCAACCACCGCCTTCAACTCCAACCACCACGTCAACCACCACCTTTAACACCAACCACCATAACAGCCACCGTCTTCAACTCCGACCACCACGTCCACCACCACCTTCAACACCAACCACCATAACAGCCACCACCAAATTTGATCGAAAATACCCAGAAAATTTGAACAACAATTTTGGAACTTAGATTTCGAACAACAACAACCAAAACCCAGAATCTAACGCCAAAACTCAGAAACTCAAACCCAAACCCAGAAATTAAAAACCCTAAACCCAGAAAAGTTGAATCATAAAACCCTTAAATTCGAACTCAAAACCCAGAAATTCGAAACCAAACCCCATACATTCGAATCCAAAAACGCAGCAAATCAATCTCAAACCCAGAAAAACCGTAACCCAGAAATTAGAACCCCAAGCCCCGAACCCAAAACCCATAAATATGCACCAAAACACAAAAATTTCTAAGCCAAACCCACAGATTTTCGAACCCAAAACCCCAAAATTCAACCCCTAAAACCCAAAATTCGAATCCAAAACTCGAAAACTTGGTTCCCTAACCCCAAATTTCGAACCCTAAAACTACAAGAAGGAGAATAAGAACTATAATTCGAACCCAAAACCCATAATTTGAACCCTAAAATCCAGAAACTTGAACACAAAACTCAAAAAACGGAACCCAAAACCATGAATTTAACCCCAAAACCCATAAAAAGAAACCAAAAGCAAGAAATCGAACCCGAAAAACCCAAAATTTGAACTCCAAAACTTTAAAAAAGTAATCCAAACCCATAATTTTAAAGCTAAAACACTTAAAATCAAAAAGGAAACTCAAAAAAATGAACCCAAACCCAGAATTTTAACCCAAAAACCAATAAAATCAAACCTCAAAAAATCTGGATTGTTGAAGAACTTGGATTGCGGTTGTGAAGATGGTGACGCTATTGTTGTTGGTGATGAGCAATGGTGGTGGTGTTGATAGAAATGGTAGAGATGAAATGGTGAAGGGTTGAAGGATGGTGAAGGGTTGAAGATTCATTGAAGCTAATGAAATGGTAAATGGTTGAACTGTTGAAGTATGGAGAAGGGTTGAGGTTGATTAATTGGGGCTAGTTAGGTGTTTGAATTACTATATTTGATTAGTTTGTAATTAGATTTTAGGAGATTTAATTAGGTTTTAATTTTTTTAATTAAGGGTATTTTAGTGATTTCACACTAAAAAACTTACTAAAATTAGAAAATTTGAAGTTTGGTGCATTTATTGTGTTACGGCCTAAAATGGCAAAATGTGCGTTTATTTTGTTACGGAGGAAGTATTTATATTTTCCCCTTGGTTTTGTTTATTTTAGCTTTTTTATGCTTTTCCCTTATTTCCTCTTTTTGCTGCCATTCTTCTATTTTGGCGTGGGAGATGACAATTGATCATTTTATTTCGTTATGTTTTGTTATTTACGTTGTTTTTTTGTGTGTTATTGTATCGATTGTTTTGTGCTACACCACGTATGCTAGTTGATTTGTTGTAGATGTTTTATATCCCCCTTCTTTTATGTTTTTTCGTCCTTTTGTTTATATTTTGGGTTTTGTTTATGCCCCTTTTTCACTATTTCCTCATTCTTATATGTAAATGTGTAAGGGGTTGTAATTTCTTTTTGGACCATTTTTGATGTTCTTAAAATCTTGTGAAATATTGTTTAACACCTGTTGTGATTACCTGTCAAGATCAAAATATTTCATTACACATTTACATTTCTTGTTCATTCTTGAGTAATAAGTGTTGAATGCATTCCAAATCAAGTGTGGCTTCATTAAAAGAATACTACTAGTATTTAACAATAATAGAGTGTCAAATTTTTTTGTGTGCAAATAAACGATTTGAAAAAGACAAAATCGCAAAAATGGAATCATGATTTTGAATTTTGATTTTCACTAAAAGTGTGTATGGATTCTAAAATGGGTTGCTCTTTTTAAAAAAAAAAATAGTTATTAGGTTTGAGACTTATATAATTAAAAATAGATTATGTTTTCAACTTAGTAAAAGTCTAAATATTTATGTGTTTGTTCATGGGTTTAAATTCTCAGACTAACATTCTTGAATATCTATTCTTTAAGGGAGGAGGATGCAAACACAAAAAATCAATATTATTTTAATTTTTTAATTCCTAATGAATAAGCATTATACCACCGCACTATGATTACAATTTTTAATTGAAAAAACCCCTAAATGAACTATTTGTTCTTTCCCTTCTCACTTCTAATGACTATTACATTTTTATCTAAAACTTTATATATGCTTTCACATGTACGTGCATTCGAATCTAGTTATTATATAAAAGGACTTGTAAGCATGCATACCAATTGTCCAAAACTTGTGATTTGGTAGTACAGTGGCGCAACGTCAACCTATGACGTGGAGTGCCACGTGTCGCGCTACAATGTGAGCCCATGAGTTATAATAGTTATAATAGATTAGGCATTGGCCAAATCCAATATTAACAAGAAACAACATCACTTTCTGAATATAACGACTAGCTTAATGCTCTATTGACAAGTTTAAACCATTCAGGACCAAGTTAAACTACTCATTAGTCTAGTTTAATCTATTATTGACTAGTTTAATCAATCATGTAAGTTTACGTGATTTTTGTAAAGATTATATAGTCTGAGATTCAAAGAGAAAACAAAGGAAAAAGAAATGAGGTATTAATAGGTAGTTACATGATATATATTGTTGGAATAGAGGAAGATTGAATGGGCTTATTAGAAGCATGTGTGCTTGAATTGATCTAATATATGTTAAAATTAGAATTATTATTCTAATAGTTTTTGAATGGGTTTTTTCTTTGCAACAAAAAATGTAGACGGAAAGCAAAATACGGTATAGGATAAGCACTTGATCTTGTAAGAGACCACTCACTGTGAAATTAAAATTAGGCAACACCTCAAGCCTAATATTTAGAAGAGGTTGAACCGTCTTTTGGAATATAGTTACCAATTTAATCCATTTCAGATCAATTTAATCCGTTCAGCGACCAATTTAATTCATTTCATGATTATAATTTTTAATTCATTTAGTGACTACTTTAATCCATTTAGTAATCCATTATTTGTAGTGCAAAATTAATTAAAAGGAAGACAAAAAATTAAGATGATATAATTAGGTTGGTGTGAAATGTTTAGGAATAGTGTTGGGATATAATAAAATGGAATTGACTTGTTAGTAAAATACGGGCTTGGTGCGTGCACAGACTCTCATGCACATCACTATAAAATTTGAATATTGGAGATCATTGTTTCTTGGGAAGTACTCCCTTCGTCCCATATTACTTGATACAGTTTGACCTACACATAGTTTTAGGAGTGTTATTTTACTTGTTTATTTGACATGTTAATTGTTAATACAGTGCAATTTGAGACAAATATGAGGTATGGGGGTATTACAAAAGTAAAATAAAAAGCAAAAAGGGAGAATGCAAAAGTGGGACCATGCCATTTAGAAGTGAATGAAGTAATAAAACGAATATGGAAAGTGTATCAAGTAATACGGGATGGTGGGAGTATATAACATATACTTTCAATTGCAGCATTCTACTTATACCGTCAAACCACATTCGATTGTCTTCTTGTGGCAGATTTCAGCTTACAACCGGCGACCTCGATATTAGCATATACTACTTTAGTCTTTGTCTTCGAAACTAATTACGATATTGATTTTGTATTGTTCGTATGGGACTAGCTTTATGCCTAGCCCGACATCGTATGATGCCTGACTAGACACAATGTGTCCCCGAACTTTTAGAATGCTAAAACAACTTTGACTCTCAATAACTTGTATTTTATTTTGGAATATTTGCTTAAGTGTTATGTGTTTATTTGCAGCATTCTCAAGCTAAGTCTATGGATCAAAGTTGGCTCCAAATTATGGCTTGCATCAGCCCCATTCGTCTCTAAAAATCATTGTATACATGAAAGTTCTTAGCTAGAATATACAGGGGCAAAAAAGTCTCAAACCCTCGGTGAGCTCCGTTTTTTTATCTAGGAAATATAAACCTGATATGATATTTGTTCTCGAAACAATGACAACAAACATAAATTGTCAACGAATAAAACAAGTATTACAATTTGAAAATATGGAACTAATTCCACCAGCAGGTCATAGTGGTGGTATATGGATATTTGGGAACCTAACTTAATTGACATTCAACTTAATTGACATCCTTCATATCGATCTTCAACATCGATTAGCTCCTTTCTATCTCCTTCAGAAACCAATGCAATTAAAAATGTGGATCTCAAGTATTTATGGCCCGACA
The DNA here is from genome assembly GCA_947645195.1 of Patellifolia procumbens. NCBI lineage: Eukaryota > Viridiplantae > Streptophyta > Magnoliopsida > Caryophyllales > Amaranthaceae > Patellifolia > Patellifolia procumbens. The sequence goes on from CANSGD010000475.1 coordinate 21,056, forward strand.
CAAGAGTAAGAAAAATTAGGATTATAGCAAAACCTGATACTTCACTATTCTCAACTCTCAGACCCATGGGGTCTTAATAAGAGATTTTAACGAACTACTTTACCTTGACGACAAAAAAGACGGAACCCCGCCTAATTTAAATCGTTGTGAGAAATTGAGAAATCTTCTTGCATCCGCGCAATCCCAAGACATCCTCTTAATTGGTCCCTGCTATTCTTGGAAACATAATGTCCAAAATAAGACTATCTATGAACGGTTAGATAGAACTTTAGTAACAAATTTGTGGGTCGATCATTTTCCAAATAACCGAATATCAAATGATAGCTTCACATGTTCTGATCATACCGCAATCATTTTCCAAATAGGACAAAATGATTTACATGGATCAAAGCGCTTTTGATTTCAAAATTCCTGGGTCAACAACCCACAAGTCAACTCAAAAATTAGAAAACATTGGAATACTTATATCTCAGGCTCCCCTTTTATACATTGTGTCATAAGCTTCCATGGATCAAAAATTGACCTGAAATCATGGAGTCACAATAAATAAGACAATGTTTAGAAAAAGGTAGAAATTAACCATTTAAAATTATAAGATGTTTAAAAATCAACTACACTTGAACCCCCATAATACACATATCGAACAACACCTTACTCGTCTGTTAAAGCAAAGAGAGAACTTGCTCTCTGTTAACGAATAATACTAGGGTAAATATGCACGGAATGTCTCTCTCAAGGCGGTCGTAACTCAGAGTTCTTTCATGCTAAGGTTACTTCTCGCAAACGGTGACAAACATTTTTCCGCATTAAAAACTCATGCTGACATTTGGACGGAGGAGCCCCTTGAAGTTCTATCTCTATTTCGTAATGAATTTCACCACCGACTAACTATAAATTATCCTCATAGTCGGAAGATTACTATACCCTGTCTCCCGAATAATATTTCATAAGCTGATAAAAACTCTTAATTAAAAATATTACTAACCAAGAAACATATGATGCTTTATTCGACATTGACCCTACAAAGTCCGACCCCGATGGGTTGGTTCCAAATTCTTTCAAGCCTATTGGCCACTCATAGAAAAAGATATATGTCTTACTATTCAAAGTTTCTTTCATCATGGTCATTTCCTAAAGAGTATTAATCCCTCTCTTGTGCTTGATTCCAAAAACGACCACCCAGAACGACCACACTAATTTTGCCCTATAAGTCTCAATACAGCCGTTTATAAATAATCGCCAAAATTTTAATTAATCGACTACGTCCGATTTTGAGTAAAATCATAATTAAGTCCTTTGCAAAGTGCATTCGTTCCAGGACGAGAAATCCATGATAATACTTTAATCGCCTAAGAAATGTTTAATATTTCCATAAATCGAAAAATAAAACTAGATGGGATGCGTTAAAAATTAGATATGGAAAAAGCATGACCGTACTGAATGAGACTTTTTGTTCAAAGCACTTCACTTATTCGGTCCCAAATGGATTGACGGGATCCATTTTCGTGTCAAATCTGTTTCCTACCTGTTACTGTCAATGATTATATTTCAAATCGCTTCACCCCTCTCCTGGTCTCCCTCAAGGAGACCCATTATCACCTTATTTGTTTATAATCTGTATGGAAGTTCTTGCACGACAACTCGCTTTTGCATGCTCTGATCCCGAAACTGAAATTGGGGTCAAATTATGTCCCAGTACACCAACAATTGCAGGATTTTTTTTTGCAGATGGTTTCTTAGTTTTCTGCAAGGCTACATCCGCATCAAGTCAAAATCTAAAACGTTCACTAGACCAATTTTGTCGCCTATCTGGCCAGATCATTAACTACCATAAATCGTCTATTTTTCTTTCAAAACAAACTCAAGCAGTTCGTAAAACTCTCATAGCTGGACTATTTAACATGACGCCAAAACCGCTTTAGCAAGGTATTTGGGCAGACATTTTTCTTCATACAAAAGCACAACCTTTGACTTCAACGCTTTAATAACTCGAACGGATAAAAAATAAAACGCATGAGAATCTTCTTTTTTGTTAAAAGCGGGTCGCACTGTCCTAACAACGTCGAATCAATTCCGACATACACAATTTCCAATTCCAAACTCCCAACTGCTACAACCAAGAAATTAGATACCATAAACAAAAAACATTTCTGGCAAAACACAAAAGAAAACTCTGGTATTCCTCTACTCTCTGGGGCTAATATTTGAAGCCCAAAAATCCTTGGTGGTCTCAGACAATGCATAACAAAACAAATGTATTAAGGCTTGCTTACCAAATTGGGATGAAAATTCTTTCTGAACCAAATAACAACTGGGTAAAACTTATGCTCCAAAAGTATTTGAACGACACTACTTTTTTTTTAATAAAAGCACAAGCCTTCGAACGCTCAAATTTTGCATGACATCCTCCAAACGCGAGACCTCATAAGACGTGGGATCCATTGGAAAATTGGCTTAGGCAAAGACATTTTCTTCCGGCTTGGTAATTGGTGTTGTCACAGCAACCTTATCGAACTCCTCAATTTAGATACATCCTTAATCACTAACTTCGATCTCAAAGTAGCGACAGTATTCAAACCAAATATGTCATGGAATTCACAGCTCCTTGCATCCCTTCTTCATGATCATATTTGCTCCCTCATAGAAGGCATTCCCTGCCCTCTACTCGCCGGCAGGACACCCCATGTTGGGGCTTAACAATTTTTGGCGAATTTTCAGTAAAGTCAACAACTTGGCTAGCCCATGATCCCACCTCGTTTAGTTCCCCTAAATCGTAATTTGCCTGGCTTTGGAAACTAGATACTCTACCTAAAATCAAAATCTTTCTTTGGCAAATTTGCATAACGATCTTCCAGCTAGGGTAACTAAACTGTGCGAGATATTCCGATCCCTAATTTATGCCCCTTGTGCAACCAACACCCCGAATCGATTGACCACTTATTTCTATCTTGTCCTGTTACTGGAATATTTTGGATGACTCCCGACCTAATCAATTTTTACGGGCAGGCTATTCTAAGCCAATATTTCCATTCTTGTCTAATGGATCTTCACTCTAGAATACCGGAGAGACTCCACAAACTTGGAGCCCTTTCATCAGATGTGTGTTTACGAAGCTGCTTCGCTTCCTATAGTTCCTTTCTTGGTTGCATGAAGTTCTTACGTAGATCAGGTTGTACAAGAATTGTAAAACCTTTTATAATAAAAAACAGGAAAGATGCAGGTGAGAATAGCATGGACTTTAAAAGTACTACCGTAAGTGCACAATTTATATTGTTAGCATGGACTTTGAAAATTCGAGTCCAATCGAAAAGGAGAGAATTTTTATAGTGCAATCTTTAACCATCTAATTATTTTAGATGGAAAAAGGCACATATTATTACTCATAAACTAAACTAAGGGCAGTAGAAACAAACTAAGATATAAATTTATTAATACAAACCTAGGGTGTTTAATCAGTCTACCATGCTTATACCAATCCAAGGAGTCAAATAACTCCACAAATACTTGGGTTTAGGTTTGAGAAATTAGAGTAAGGGATAATCCTAAAGTTGTGTCGTAGCATAATTAGACCAACCAGGTGTTGAAGGCCTCTAAAAGTATAATCTTTTGACTCTAATAATTATTCACCAAATAATAGTTCATGATATTATGCAATCACATAAATTATAAAACAAAATCGAATCAACTAGAACTGCTTTAATATAAACTTTATTACTAAGTAGAATCAATATAGCATAAGCATGCCTCCCTCACTAATCCTTAAAAACACATAACTCATATATTGTGGGGGAAATAAATAATTCTACTCACCATGCGAGATTGAACACTCAAAGAATATATTTAATAAAATTAAATTAATAACAAGAAATAAACAATTACGAAATGATGAACGAAAACAAACTTCATTTTAAAAATAGGAAAAATTAACGTGAATCCCAAGTATAACCTATCTTCTACAATTAATCCCACCTTTAATAATTCCTAAAATAATGGAAACTATTTTTTACAAGTAAACAGTAAGCATGATATCTTGAGCGAAATTTGAAGTTACACCCTATGAACAACCAAACTATACAACGCAAACACTACAGACAATCACCAACACTCAAACAAAAGAATTAAACCACCTAACATCATCATTACTCCATTTCTCAGTGATTAAGCTAGAGACTCTAAAACAAACTGTTCTTTTTATTTCACTACATAAAACTGAAGGTCTAGGAACAACCTTATTCCATAGGGAAGGGTTCCTTGCTCTCCATATGCTATACACACAAGCAGCCAAGGTTCATACTCTCACTTTCTTCTGCAACTGGCTCTGATTCTTCCTGCTCCACCATCTCTTCCAAACACTATGAATGCAATCCAGATTTTGAGCTCTAATCCCCAACCATTCACAAATAATTTCATTACATTGACTATCACATCTGAAAAATAGATGATGAGAGCTTTCATCTAACAAACCACATAGGCAGCAAGCATCATCATCAATAACCCCAACTTTCACAAGCTTAGCTCTAGTTTTTAACTTGTCAAGAGCCACCATCCAAGCTGTGAAGGAATGCTTAGGCACATTGAACTTGTTCCAAACCCAATAGTGCCATTTCACTCTTTGAACATCTTCCAGGAACCATCTATAAGTCACCTTAATACTGTATTTCTTTGTGAAGCTCAAAGACTCATCTACAAAATTAAGTTTTAGTTGATCTTTTATCTTGCAAATCTTCTTGAAACACCAATTGGCATGCTTTGGTGGAACAAATGACCACCAATCCCTCTCTTGAAAATAATAGTGGTGAATCCACTTCACCCAAAGCAAATCATTTTTCTAAGAGATTTGCCAAACATACCTCCCCATAGCAGCTACATTCCCAGATCTCCTTCAACTTTTTTCTATAGATCAGGTCGCAGGCAACAGGAGGGGGTTTATTTGAGTTTAACTTCCCATCCCATAAGAAGCATCTGCAAAGTTGAATGATCATGCTAAACACCTTCTTAGGTAATAAAAAGATTTGTGCCCAATAGGTGGTTATACTCATAAGCATAGAATTAATCAATATCACCCTAGCAGCATATGACATATTTCTAGAACTCCAACACTGAAGCTTGGCCATCATCTTATCAATCAACAAATCACAATCAGCTATTTTAAGATTCTTAGCATTTAAAGGTACCCAAAGATACTTAAATGGTAAGGAGCATGAAGAAAATCCTGACTCTTGCAACAAATCTTCCTTAACCTGTGTATCAACACCTCCAAATTAGATTGCGGTTTTATCTGAATTAGCTTGCAATCCAAAAGCAGCACCAAAAGAAGAAATGACTTTCAACAGCAGCATTAAAGATTGTACATCACCTTTGCTATATAACAATAGATCATCAGCAAACACTAGATGAGTGATTTTCAGCTCTTTGCATCTATAGTGATAAGAAAACTCTCTTCTGTCCCCCATCACATCAAGGATTCTATTTAAATATTCCATACACACAATAAACAAAAGAGGTGACATGGGATCACCCTGTCTAATTCCTCTTGCCCCTTTGAAGAAACCAGACATTTCACCATTCACACTAATAGAATATGATGGAGATCTAACACACACCATTACCCAATGAATGAATTTAGCAGGAAATTGAAGAGCTTGCAGCATTTGTTCAATCAACGATCCCAACTATTGTCCACTCTTCCCAAACCAGTCCCAAAATAGCACCAATAACCATCAAGTTGGACTGTTTTGGAAAGAGTAGACGACAATTGAGATTATTTTGTGAATTATTAAGGGTGACATTACTTATGGAAGATGGGCAATAGTCGGGATTATTCATGTTAATTTTTCCTTAAAAATAATCCTTGTGCAACAAGCTAAGGCTACAAAGAAAAATATGAACCAAAATACCAATTTAAAATATTTTTAAACAAAATTACATCCCTTATTTAGTTTTTGGTGAAATGAAATGAAAACAAACTAAAACATCAGGCTTCAGAAAATCAACCGGTCAACGGTAAAGATCTTTGCGTTTGTATCAAGGCGTACCGTCCAATCAGTAGGGAACTCTTTTCATATATAGCGCACACTACCGATCGGGCAACTCTCGCCCTATTTCCTGGGTGGAAAGGACTTAGAAATATCTTCAAACCATGTTGTAAACATCTCTCGCACCTATTTGGGAACCAGCCGGTGGACCAGGTGAGGCTTCTTTTTCATTTCTACAATTCTTTGATCGTAGAGCTTCAAAATTTCTTAAGGATTGCCTTTAGGCCAAGTCTAGAAATATGTATTAGACCTAATATGCCCAATCAAAGCTCAAAACAAGGAACAATTGTGAAACATCAAACTTACACGAGAGCTCATAAGAGCTAGAAATAATGTTGAATAACTGAAAAAGGGTCCAAAAACCTATAAAATACGTTATCAAATTAAAATCTCCTAAGGTAAAGCCTTCCTTATCCTTAAGCAAAAAGTAGCAAATAAATTAGTACATGAAAGTATCTCACCCTCAAAATAGGAAAAATATAGTTCGAAAAGTAATAGATTCAAGATCAATCAATCATGTAAGGATCATCATAACTCCATCATCTATTCGAATAACTGATCAGTACGACTAGCAATCAAGAGGGCAATCTGCGTGTTGGATACTAAGATGACACTCACTAGGGAGACATGGCTCTCAATTTTTGTGTTAGTCGAAAGATCGATGTGCCCAATCCCTCAGTAACTCGACCAAATGTCCATGCCCAAATCACTACTCTCGTGTGTTTGGAAGGTTATAGGAAACATTCTATTTAGTAGCGTCGACCCCAATATGACATGTACTCTTTAGTTTTGGACCTTTAACTCACTTTTCATTCAATCAATATAGAACATAAAGATCATGAGGACTTTTAGGTTGTGACGGGGCTAAAGTCTGCATGGACAAATTGTTAAAAGTGTGGTGATAAAACTAATCTTGGAGGAGCAAAAAATATCATAACCAAGCCAATACAACCTCGCAACGCAAGAAACAAACACTACCATAATAAATATTTCTCAAAAAAAATTCTTTTCCAACGTAAGCACCACATTTTTATCATTTTTCATTCAATCTCTTTTTCAACTATTCTAACTCTGCCCATTTATCTTGTGAATTTCAACTTTACTTAGGAATGAGCTTTTTATTTTGGATAAATCTCAAAAGATACACAATTTCATCCAATGACCCTCAACAAACATAATCTCAATCATACAAAAACATTAAACAACACTAATGCTCCTTAAAGCTAGACCAAGAATCAAGTCAGGCTAGGGCTTATAATATGGCTTAAAAGAACAAACAAGTGAAAAAGATCACTAGGTCTAGATTCTGAATAGTGTGATCATTATGCATGCATATCTGACTTCAAAAAATACATAATCAAACTCAAGATCAACATCATAATGTGGAACTATATCACACTCAATAGGAAAGACTGGATGAAAATAGCCACCTATAGCTCAAAAATTTACAGTATGACCATTTCAATTCTACATTAAGTGCAAGTATCAAAAGCATCATGGAATCATTAGTCAAGGAAGATTGGAAATCAAATCTAGACTAAAAGATCCTCATACCAAGCATCATAAATCAAGAGTCAAAAGTTATTCATAAGCATAATCGGAGCCTAGGAATACAATCATGTAACTCAAAGGCTTAATAATTTAGCTCATACTTATGATTTTTTCATGAAAGCGATAAAATTTTTCTATGAAAGCATTAAATACACTATCATATACTAGCCACAAGGAAAGAAAGAGTAGAATACATACACAGGTCCTTCCCCAAGCTGAACTTGGCAATATGGCCACTAAAGGGCATGATATGCCAATGTTTTAGGACCCCGTAAATCTTCCAATCCGCTACACATCTTCGAAAAAACCATCTGAACACTTCTTATAAAGTAGTGGATCCTCCCAAAAATAGCACTTAGGATCATAGTGGAACTTCTTACGATGTTGATAAATTAATACAAGGGGATAGGACCCACCAATAAAATAATTCACAAAATCAGCGTACTATAGAGATTGGGAGGTTACAACAAATAAGTGGTTATCAGGGAAGAACTCACTTGTGGTCCATCCACACTAGACTTAAAACTCAATAGGAAATGTGGTATGCAACAACATTCACTGCAACCTTATTGTCCCAAAATACCAAATCAAGTTTTTGCAACAGTAGTATCAACCAAATAAGCTGCGGGTTAATTAGTCTCTTTCTTGGCCAATGAATACTATAGTGCCGCGTGGACTGTGTGTACTTTTACTTTTGAACCTATGAGGTATGTTTAAAAAAATACACGGGAATATACAAACGCTAAAAACTCTTTTTATGTGGTAGCATACTTGACTCGGGCTTCATCCAACGTCTTGCTAGCACAATAGATCGGTCAGAGCGCTGTGCTATTCCTATGTCCAAGTAGTGCTTCCATCACGTAATCGGTGGAATCACATATGATCTCCAAGGAAAAGTCACTATAAGGAGGTTATATGATAGGAGTAGTAATAAACACTTTCTTCATCCTGTAAGGATAGACCCAACAAGCCTTCTTTCATTGACTAGAGCCCGACTATAGGATTACCTTAGAGAATCTAGACTAGCATCAATAAAATCCAATGTAATACATAATTGTGGGGTTTAGCAATTTTTCGAAAATCATAATTTTAACTTTCCATAACAGTACATCTTGTGTGGCCATGAAAACTCCCCTCTCCCTTGACATACATAAGAAGGGAAATATTCTCAATCACCTCAATTTTTGATTGGTCAATCTTTATGCCATGTTGTGAGGGGAGATGGTGTACCACACCTTCACTAATCATGAGGTGGAAATTTTTCCAATTCATGGCAAGATTAGCTTCAGATTTTTCAAACATTAGACAGGTGATACAAGCACACATAAACATGAGAATTATAACCACAAAAATCATCCGTAAATACTTCCATGATGCATGTTTTCAAAGAAATCATAGAATATGGTCATCATACACCTTTGAAATCTAGCAAGGTTGTTGCAAAATTTTGGATAGCAAGATTTGATAAGCAAAGGCGACATAAGGACAAGTGAACGTTGTGTATGGTCATCATCTAGGTGGATAAGAATTACAAATAGGCCATCATATCCATCCATATAACAGAAAAGTTGTGCTTATCTGACCTTTATAGCATGTGATGAAAGGAAATGGAAAATGATCTTTCTTATAGAGATTACAAGCAATATCCAATGGATGATCAATCACCTGCTCGACCCGAAAAACAAAAAAAGGTGAAAAACCGAGTTACATAGATGATGTTCGGGTGACGGGTGAACGAGTGACGGGTGATGGATGGAATTAGGGTGAGAACGTTTCATCCATCATTTGAGCCATCACCCGTTTGCTACCCGCTCCATCACCCATTTCTTACATTTTTTTAAAATGTCTATCATTTTATTTACATTAGTATGATTTTTTCCCTTTTGATTTTTTCCATAAACATAACTTATCTTTATTTGACCTAAAGTTAATATATAAATTGTCATTTTACAAGTTGATTTTACTTTTCTCGTCTAATTATCTTAAATGGATGTTCACCATGTCCACCCGGTTCACCTACGTATGGTGGATGGATGGTATACGGGTGATAGTCTTATTGGGTGACAGGTGGATGGATGAGAGTTGGTCTAATCGGGTGATGGCTCACCCGACCCAGATCACACCGGTTTCCATCCCTACTTTCATAGTGTGAATGTTTAATTCACGATAACTATTGCACATGTGCCACATGTAACAATCTAGGTAGTGATTAATTCAGCCTTTTTACTTTGACAACAGTTGTTCCCCCTTTAGTAGAGACCACCTGGACTTGATTTATTCACTTTGAACCAAAGATGATTTCCTTCTTAATCACCTCTTCTATATTAGGATTTAAACGCCTCTGAGGTTGTACGCAAGGGTAGTGATATTCCTCTAGATTTATTCTATGCATGCAAAACTCAGGACTAATTCCTTTGGGATCATTAATACTGCATCTAATATCCTTTGTGTGCATACGAAGCACTACAAGGAGTTGTAAGAGATGACATGTGTGAGTTTAGTACTAACAATGAAGCAACATTCTTGCTCATCATCAACGAATGCATATTTCATATGAGGGGTAGGGTTTTAAGCTCATAGACACTACATATCCCTCTACCTTTTGGCCTCTTCACTAGTAGGGTCGTTTAAAACCTGGATTAAACAATATCGATTCCTAGTGAGGCCTCAAATGTAAGTACCGCCTCCAAAGAATCACCCTCATCACCCGCGAAAGTGAAAAAAATAACAACATCTTCCAGAGTCTTTATCATGTAACAGGGTTGATTTTGTAATCCCCCGTAATTTTATGAATTTTATAAATATATTTAAAGTATATTTATAATCATTTTCATACCTATTTTATTTAGTTATTTAAGTATCGACTATTTTAAAATTCAAATGGTTATTTAAACGTTTTAAATGATCATTAATATTTGTTTACTTGCATTTAAGCATTGAATACTTTATTAAAAGGTTTTGGGTCGTATTTAAAATGATTTTAAATGTTGGGTTGAGGAGCCCAACCAATTCGTTTAAGTTTCATGATCAACTTAAGCCCAAACCTAAATCATAACCTGATTGTGATCGGTTTTAGGCAAAACCTATAAATACCCCCCCCCCCAAAAACCCCTTAATTGAACACTTTTTATTTTCCTCTCCCTCACTTGTCTGCCTCCCTATCTCCTTGCCCTTCGGTTTTCCGGGGCTGACCACCACACACCGCCACCCACTCCTTTTTCTTCCTTCGTGCGCACCGTAGCAGCAGCACACGCCTCTCCCTCACTCGTCCTTCGCCCGCCAGCACGCGCAGCCACCCGCCACCATTTTGTGCGTGTGTCTCTCGTGTTTTCCGGTTTCATGGTTTTTCTTCGGTTATTTCTTAACCCTTATCCTCTACTTTAATGTTTAAATTATAGTTTAATGTTAAAGTTATTGTTTTTATGAGTTTTATATGTTTTTATAATAAAGTTGAAAACTTTATTATTTGATTATTAAAAATCTGATTTTTATTTATTATGAATGTAAATTATAATTTCAGATTTATTATTATTGGTTTAAAGTGAGTTTTAAGTATTAAATTAAGGATTTTTGAGGTTTTAAAGTATAGATTTATGAGTAATATATCAAAGGTCGTTAAAGGTTGGAACTTTAATATATTTAAAGTATTTTAAAACGATTTTTGAAGCGTTTTAAAATAAATTATATTGCTGTAAATTAATTAGTATATTAATTTGTTGTTGTATTATTATTTTGATAGGCGGTGAATTTAGTTTAGGCGACTTCTAGAATTCTAAAGTGGCCTCTCACTTTGTCTGCAGAAGGTACGTACATGTCCTTATGTGTTAGACTAGTATCATGTCCTAAGGATTAGGATTATGTATAGTATCATGTATAAGGAACCCTTTTATGGTTCATACGTGACTATTGGATTGGAATTACGTGTTGTTGAGCATGTTATTTGCCTTCATGTTTTATTACATCATTGAATGGATGTTTGATTCAAGCATGTTTGGTAAGGGGATTTATTTATTAATTCATATGAGGGATAAATATTCTTTTATTGTTGGATTGTTATTTTAATATAGTTTCCCTTATTGGTTATTTTATTACTCTCAAAGGCCGAGGACTTTATGATTAAGTTGGATTATTATTGAATATGGTTATTTTACTACTTTGCAAAGACCGAGGGTTTCGTAGGGTATGTATATTTATTGGACTTTCAATTGTTGATTTAAGTCAACAAATAAATTTGGAGGATTAATTCTTGGTCAATTGGAATTGTTTGATCACTTATTTAATCCTAAGATAAAAGAGGAATATTTATTGTATTCATGTTATGTGTTGGTTGCCTGTTTAGAGTCCAACATCGAATAACTTACTAATACTTAAAGTGAAAGTGAATAGCAACAGCTTTAGACTAGTGCACGTCTGAAGTTCTGGACTAGTATGAGTTGGAGTACTGGGTGGTAGCCCATGGCTTTTCTTGGGGTCGGTTTGATCATTGTACCCTATTTTTATTTCTAAAGGTTCCTCAATATCGTTGGTCAAGGGGTTACGGAGTTGCGCCCCGTAACTCGGTCTTTCATTTTGAAGACTGGTTTTTGGTTGGACAACTCAATCCATTGTCTATTCAATTTCTTAGATATTTATCATGTTGTATGTCTTGTGAAGCCAATTCTTATTTTAAGAGTTGAAGCTTGATAGTATTTTATTGATCATGTTTGGTTGTTCATTAGTATCATGTGTAGATTTTGTGTTTTATTTTATTTATGTATGTACTCAGCCTTGCTGATTACGTGCTTTTCTGTGTATCGATCATGGCTGTGCCTATTGATCCTGTGATGACCCTTTATTGGCGAGAAGTTTTCAATTGAGTATTTGCCTACAGGTTTGAAGGCATGATGCATCATCTCAATATTCATTTGGGACTTGGGAGCGTTGTTGGGAAATCGTTTTATTATTAATTTGTCTCCTACCTTTACATTATTTTAATTAAGTTGTTCTATGGATTATTTATTTTTAAATATTTTGATTTGATTTTGAATTACTTTCGAGTTTTGAAGTTTAGTTTGACGATTATATTATTTAAGTATTTATTAAAGTATATTTAATGTTTTTCCAGTACAATACTTTGAGTAGGCCGATACGTTTTCACACTGGCGATCATGCCTTGATGATTCTCTATTTTAGATTGGAAAATATATGTTTTATAAAGAGAGAATTGTCGGGGTGTTACAGATTTATAACAGGCAACTTCACAACATCGGTTAGTTTAACAGTTGCAATATCATCACATAAAGTCAATGACCCAAATTTAACATATGTAACTCCGTCGGTGGTACACAAAAATTTCCTAGCTAGCAAAACGGGGATATGGGCATTCTCCTACATATATAGTACAACAAATTTAACTAGGAACATGAAAAACGTTCCAACCCAGTCAAGGAAGTCCTCTAAGACACCAAAGGGGTATTTCGTAGAATGGGCAACCATTTGTAGAGTGATTTAGGTGCATTTGATGGCCTCATGTTTAGTTTCTTACAGGTATACAAAGGGATAACGGAAACACTAGCCCTTATGTCGCATAAACCTTGTCTATAATTAATTCACCTAGAAGGCATGGGATGGAAAAAATACCACGTCGTTCAACTTAGGTAAGGTCAGCTTATTTTGCAATGCATCACTATGTTTTTTAATTAGAACGACTCTATCGGGGATGTAAACATCCCGCCAACTATGTTAAACTAAGAGTTTGTGAGGAGGATTCAAAAGGAAGGACTCATAAAAACATTAAAAAAGATAGGTTTGAAGAAAGCTACGGGAACTAATGACACACCTATTGAAGTTTTGAGGCGTTTAAGAGGGGAGTAGAATCGAATGGTTGACAACATTTTCAACATGATTTGGAGAACCAACAAATTGCAATAATAGTGGAGGAAGCGTACTTTGATTCCTTTCTATTAGAACAAGGTGATGTACAAGATGGTACAAACTATAGAGGAATAAAACTAATGACTCATACAATGAAACTTTGGGATCGGATGATTAAGAAATGACTTAGGAAACATGTGAAGATACTAGAGAACAATTTGGATTTATGACAGAAATATCGACAATAGAGGTCATCCATCTTATGACACTGACAAAGGAACATTACCAGGATAGGAATAAGGATCTAGATATGTTTTTATTGATTTGGAGAATGCATATAATGAAGTACCAAGAAAAAAACTTATATTGGCATTGAAAAATTAAGGTATTTCACAAAAATATATAGCTATCATCAAGGACATGTATGAGTGCCAGTATGAGTGTGCGCACTACCTTAAGGAAGCATAACAGTTCCCCGTTACGATTAGAGTGCATCAAGTTCTAAACTTAGTCTCTTCCTCTTTTATTTACTCATGGACGAATTAACGAGGGTCAATTTAAGATGATTTGTCTTGGTGTATGATGTCTACGAATGATATTATTTATATTGATGAGACAAAGGAAGGTGTTGAAATTAAGATGGAATTGTGGAGACAAACCTTTGAAGCATGTGGTTTTAATTGAGAAAAAGCAAGCTAAGTATTTGGAGTACAAGTTCATTGGCATCAAAAGCAGCGAGGAGGGGCGGTAACATTGGATAGAAAAGTGGTTCAAGGATCAGACGTCGTTGGCTACCTTGGATCGATCCTTCAAAGGATGGAGAACTCGGTGGAGTTGTGACTCTTATAATGAATGCTACTTATTTAAAGTGGAAAAGCGCCACAGGGTTGCTTTGTAAGTCTGGCATTCCCCATACTTAAAGGGCATATTCTATCAAATGGTAGTTAAGACATTTTGTTATATGGAACCGAGTGTTCGGCGGTAAAACAATTCCACGTCCAGAAGATGAAATGTGGCGGAGATGCATATGTAATAGTGGAGGTGTTGCTACACAAGGAAGGATTGATTAAAAAATGAGGTGATCAAGGAATACGTTGGAGCTGCATCCATTGAAGAAAAGATGTGGGCAAATCACTTAAGATGAGTAGGTCATATGATACAGAGACTAAGTGTTGCTCCAGTTAGAAGACACGAAAATTTGGAGGAGTGATCAAAATTTAAGGGGTAGAGGAAGACCTAGGATGTCTTGGATGAAAGTAGTTTGAAAGTTATATGGGTTTACCTGGAATCAATAATAGCATGACGTTTAAAAGGGTTGAGTGGAGGGAAAGGATTTATGTGGTGTATATTACCTTATTTATATGTCTATTTTCAATGTCTTTCCTTTATTTATAAATTTTATCAAACTTTTTATTTTGTTAATGCAATATTATTTTTTCGTCAGTTTTGTAGGATGATTCATGTTAGCCGACCACAAATCATATTGGGGGTAAGGATTAGGATTTATTGTCGTAGTTATTGTTGTTGTTGTTGTTGTTGCTGCTGTTGTTGTGTTTTCATAACTTAGCATAAACATGCACTTGTGAAATTAAATCAGTGAAAGGAAAATTGTGTCAAGGTTCATGACTATAGCCAATAACTTACCGAGTTTTTGATCGACCTTAGACTTTCATATCCCATGAGAAAAAGGCAAATGTGGAGAAATAAGAACTTCAAAATCTTTTTCCTCCTTCTTCTCTGCGTCATTCCTTGGTAGCTTTATGTTGAAATATCCTCTCAATCCTTTTCAACTATCACTCTCTCACTGCTAGGTGTTGAATCATCAGTGGACTTACGAGAGCATCATAATAAGTAGTATTGTTACGCATGCAGACTAACATCAATGTCCTCCTTCTGAATGAGTTGCCCAATTTATTATCCCTTCTACATTTGGGCAATATTTTCAGCCAAATTTTTAGCAGTGTTACTCAAATCCTCAATAGTCTTATATATTTTTTGCTTCAGATCCATCATCATCTTCATTCAGACATTATGGACTCTTAGGAAGTGGCATTCTGAGGAGGTAATTGTTGATAGCTTTGGTGATGGAGCCTATAGAACACATAAGGTGAATCATGGGGGAAGGCCTTGGTTGTGGTAAAATTGGGAGTTTAGAGGCATTTTGTTGTGGTTGGTAAGGTAGTTGGTAGGAAGCTCGTGGTGGAGGATTTTGGACATTGCTGTTTCCGTCGGAAGATGTTGGATGATCCTTGCACCCTGGATTGAAGGTATTGGAATAAGGATCTTGATGGGTTCTCTACTGACAAGCATTTGTATGCTCTATATAGTAACCGACTCGATTTTAGCCCGACTAGTTATCAGCTCGACCCAATTTTGATCTGACCCGTTAATGATCGATTCAAATATACATTACGTGCAATCAACTTGGCTCTGTTTTAAATTGACATGTTATCACCTTGATTACAATTCAATAAATAGAATTCCAAAACTTTTACGAGAACGATCCCCAAAAATGTGACCAATAAACGCAACCTAAATTTGACGTAAGTTATTACATCGATCTTTTCAAATTCTATATATTATCATTTTATGTTAAACTACTAATTTCTATAAGATTCATGTAGTACTTATTTAATATAATAACTAACTAATTATCTTCTTTTCTTCTATATGAACATTAGCTTCATTTCAAAAAAAAAAAAAACATATTTAATTATTATATGAATTTGACGATTTACAAAGTACTCCCTCCGTCTCTTTTTATTTGTCCCATTTACAGTAACTCAAAATACCAAGGAAGATGATGTCATAGGCATATGGGTGGGATAACAATTAAAAGTCTACTTATTTTATACTAAATGTGGTGATTAAAATAGGTGAGACAAATTTATAAGTTACATGTGGGACAAAAAAGTGATAAAGTAGGGGTAGATGTGTAATATATATTTGTCCACATAGGAAAAGATGAAAACTAGGACAAATAAAAAAACGGACAAAAACTAAAAGTAGGACAAACAAAAAGATACAATACTCAAGAAAATATTTATTAATACTTTAATCTATATTATAATTGTTATATGACATCACAAATTTGATGTTTCATTATTATTAGGAAAATTTGCACAAAACCACCTTAAGTTTCCCATTATTTTATACTCCCACCTTTATGTTTGTTTTATATAAATTACCACCTTAAGTTTACCAAACCTTTATAAACTCCGACCTTTTGACAGAAGTTGCCTAACTCCATTAATATGTGGTCCCCACACATCAGTTAGCTCCTTTGTCTTTCCCTCCAAACTCTTTGTTTCCCCCTTCATCTGTGTAGTCTTCCTCTTCTCACCATTGACTTCTCTTTTTTTTTCCATTCTCTCTCTATGCATTCATCTCTCTTCAAATCTGGGTAAATATGTGGGTCTCGTATCTCATTGAAGCTGCTTCATTTTCTTATCTTTCAGTCATTACCCTTTTCCTTTCTCTCTCTCTAAAACCCAGAAAAACCCAGAAATTTAAAGTTTGCTGCTTCATTTTCTTATCTTTCAGTTATTATGTTTCAGTCATTACCCTTTTCCTTTCCTTAATTGGTTGGTTTTTTGATTGTTTATGTATTGTCCATTACTTGTTTGATCAATTGCTTGTGTGAGAAACCCTAAAATAGGTTCTTTTTTTGTTACAACATTATTTTTGTCCATGTTGATTCTGATTTCATGAACAATATCTTCAAATTCAACCCAGAAATGCTTTCTAATTCCCCAAAGTACCCATCTTTTGGAGATTTTTATCAAACCCCTGATTTTGTTACCAAACTATTTGAAGCGAAAGAGAAACGAGTGAGTGTGGAGAAATGGATAGAAATATACCCAAAATCGAAATGATTCGACTCATTTAGAGGGAATTGAGAAGGAGATATTTTGGTGTAAGATGATGGGTGTTGGATTGAAGCAACCATTGATGCAATTTCTGCTACACAAGCAGATTACGTTGTTAGTACAGGAAAGTAGAGAATAACTTCTCACTAATTGTTTGCCTAATTCTGGGTAAAGCAAGAGAGGTAGAAGGGATTCAAATAATTAAAAAAAGAGAATTGGATGAGGGAGAGTAGAGAAGAAGAAGAAAAACAAAAGAAGAGATAAATGAATGTATTGGAGGGAAAATGAATAAAAAATCATAGTGGGCCCCACCACTAACGGAAAAATTCGTTAAATGATGGGAGTTTATAAAGATTTGATAAACTTAAGGTGGTAAGTTATAAAAAAAATAAATACAAAGGTGGGAGTTTACAAATAATGGGAAACTTAAAGTGGTTTTGTTCAAATTTTCCTTATTATTATATTTTTTATTTCTCTTCAATGTAATAATTGTCACAATAACAATTTGCATTGTATTATTAAAATAAATTAGAATAATAGGTTCACAACATAAACAAAAAAACTCCTCGAAAAAGAATGAATAAATAAGTGATATCACGTATTTATATAGAGTTTTCTCCCTTATTACAAGCTAATTTGTGCGTCATTGAAGCTCTTTTGTGCTAACTATCGTATATAGTTGTGGTTTTGTATTTTAGTCTTGAATTGCAGGTTTTAGGGAGTTTTCTCCTTATTCCCGAGCCATTTGGAAGCACGCACGACTTTACGAGATGTTACGAGGCACGTAGGATGGCTCCCGAGCTTTATGGGTAGTTTAGGAGGTCCCAAGACCCCTAAACGTGAAGATTAGAGAGCCAAAGAGTCAAAAAGGAGGTTTCCGTGCACTGATCGGGCAGAAATGGCCCGATCGGGCGAAATATTTATGACCGGGTATGAAAGTTGCGGACCCGATCGGGCAAGCATTGCCCGAAAGGATCGGGCGAACATCATGTACCCAGACCCGATCGGGTGTTCACCGCCCGACACGATCGGGTGGGCTGCTCGTAGGTCTTATTAGAGAGCTGCTGAAGAGGCGCTTTCACTAGGCCATTTTGTTGCCTGCCCGATCGGGTGGCTGACCAAGGCCCGATCGGGTGGGCCTCAAGTTCATCTATTGCTGCTGCGCTGCTGCTATATCACAGCCCAAGACGAGAAAATGCGAAGTTGCTGGGCACCAGATCGGGTACTGTGCTCGGACCCGATCGGGTCTGGCACCCTTTTACGCGGACTTCGACTTTTTAATTTCCGTTTTATTTAGACTTGAGGGGTACTATAAATACCTTTTTCCTCATTATTTAGGGAGATCTTTTATTCATCTTTCATTAGCTTTAGACTAGTTTTATTCTTCATTGTTCTTAGTTCGATTCAAACACTTTAGATTAATTTAGAGGTGATCAAACCTATTTCGATTTCAATAAAGTTCCTGCTTTCCGTCAATTGGTATTCTTTCTTACCCTAATCTCTTTTATTATTCTCAATTGCTTAGTTTATTTATTTAATCGTTCATGATGCAATTGTTAGGGTTTCATATTAGTTTTGTCGTTGTTAATTCGATCATGTCTGAGTAGTCTCTTTCTAGGGTGTTAGATAGGAAAGCCATGTTTATACCATGATTGTGATTTAGACTCTTATTGATTTCTAGGGCTTGATTAGGGTGATTGTGATGTGGTTTGTTCTTTATTGAGTAATTAATGTTATTGCGCAGTTTCGTTGGTTGCTTGTGGTTAATAGTTGTTTGCACAGATCCGTCTTACGACTAGAGGCCTAGGACACGTCAGTAGTTCTGATTACGTTAGTGAACATGCGGCGTATGTTGAACTATGAGCGTTGAGTCTTAACCATAGCTCAACATAGGTTCTAATCCCCTGACACTTGACTTAGGTTTTGGTAGTAGTTGACCCTATTTGATTGGTACAAGCATGGTGGACCGACCTAATACCCTAGACTTTTATTCCATAGTTTAATCCTTGATTTATTCCGTCTTCTGTAGTCTATTCTTTAGTTTAATTAATTCCTTCCTGATTTCATCTGGAGTAGCTGAATTGGTTGAATATTGATTTAGAAACTCTGTCTCCCTGTGGATTCGACCCTGCTTCCACTGACTACCTAGTTAGAGGTCTGTAGGTTTATTTTTGATTAGGTGACACGACTAAAACCTATCAAATTTTGGCGCCGTTGCCGGGGAGACGGCTAGTTTTCTAAGTTTTTATTTGATTATTTGGTCTACTTCTCTGTACCTCGTTGGAACTTCATTGTTCCAATTGAGGTACGTTTTACTACTGCTTTTTGTTTCTTTTGTATGCCCAGGTCCCAAAGAAACGGTTCTCCAATTCCAGCGGACCCCGATCTTACTAGGACAATCAGGCGTATCCGAAAGATAAAGCAGAAAGAAAAGCAGTCTGTTCAGCTGAACACCTCTGGAACAGACACCTTGAATTCAGTTATGTCAAAATCACTGAAGTCATATGGGGTGCCCAACCCGGACGGTCTTTCTACTGGACCACCAATGCCCACCATCGCCGCTAACAACTTTGAGATTAAGCCTGGACTCATCAGCATGCTCCAGTGAAATCAGTTTGGTGGGCATCCTACTGAAGATCCGGCAAATCATCTGCAACGGTTTCAACAACTTTGTCGAACCGTTAAACATGCCGGCGTCACTCCAGATCAGTTAAAAGTCATGTTGTTAATGTATCACATTTATATATAGTTTCTAGATGCATTTAGATTGCATTTAGAACTCCTTTTTGAGCACTTAAGTGCATAATGGCATGAATTAAACAAGTTGTGCTCTACTACTCCCCGTTTGTGTGTTTCGATGATTTTCAGGTTATTTTGATACAAAGTGATCATGAGTACCAAGGATGTAGCCTATTAATCATTGAAGATGAAGGTAGCTTGCGCAAGGATCACAATGCATCCGTTTGGGACAATTTTGAGTTCGAATGAAGCAAAGAGCTAGTGAAAGAAGTGCTAAAACTGACACACCTTCACTATTTTTATTATAACTTTTGATACAAAATTGATAATCCATAAATTCTAATTGGATTGGATTCTAGACTTCAAGAGCTTTCCAATGATAGGTCACACGCCCCAATCGGACGTCTGGTTTGAGAGATACAGCCTTCGCAAGTTGATGCAGAATTGCAGTTTACCCACCCGATCGGGCGGAAGTTGACCCGATCGGGCCTGAAGCACGGACAACTCTTTTCCGAAATTCTATCTTTTTTTAATGAGACTTTGGGCTATTATAAATAGCTATCCTTCATTATTTTTTAGAGACATCTTTCATTCTAGTTTTTCCATAGTTATTAGTTTAGCTTTATTTTAGTCTAAACACTTTAGATTAGATTAAAGGTGATTGAACCTATTCGATTTCAATAAAAGTTCCTGCTTTCTGTCAATTGGTATTCTTTCTTACCCTAATCTCTTTTGATTACTTTGATTGCTTAGTTTAATTATTTAATCATTCATGATGCAATTATTAGGGTTTCAAATTAGTTTTATTATTGTCAATTCAATTATGAGTGAGTAGTTTAATTTCTAGGGATTTAGATAGGGAAGCCATGTTTATACCATGATTATTTGAATTGCTATTAGTTTCTAGGGTTTGATGAGATAGGTTATGGTGTGATATGTTCTTATTGAGTAATTAACATTATTGTGCAGTTTCTTTGATTACTTGAGGTTAATAATTGTTTGCACATATCCGTCTTACTTTTAGAGGCCTAGTACACCAGTAATTCTGATTATGTTTGTGAACATGCTGCATATGTTGAATTATGGACGTTGAGACTTAACCATAGCTTGACATTGTTCTAATCTATCGATTCTCGACCTAGGTTCTGATAGTTGTTTGATCCTTTGATCGGTATAAGCATGGTGGACCGAACTAATTCCCTAGACCTTTATTTCATAGAATAAAATTCCACTTTATATTGTTTTCTAGTAGTTAATTATTAGTTCAGCTGTTTCTATCTGATCTTGTCTGAAGTAGCTTTTTAGCTGAATATTAACTTAGAACTCCGTCTCTCTGTGGATTCGACCCTACTTCCTTTTACTACCATTGTTAGAGGACTGTAGGAATTATCTTTGAATAGGTGATACGACTTTAGCCTATCAAATTTTGGCGCCGTTGCCGGGGAGACGGCTAGTTTTCTCAGTTTTTGTTCGGTAATTCAGACTACTTTTCTTGTGTAAATATTTTTTTTATTTTTCTTTTATTTCTTATTTTTGTAAATTTTTTCTTTCTTTCTCTCTTACTCATGAGTTTATATGGAGTGGCCGGTTTATAATTCATATGGGGAAGGTTATCCTAATTCTCAGGGGCAATATAATAACTATAATGGATATTCCAATTTTCAAGGGTCATATGACAATAATAATGGATATTCCAATTATCAGGGGCAAGACTATAATAATGGGTATTCTAATTTGCAAGAGTAATATAATTTTGATAATGGGTATTACAATAGTTATGTGTCTGATGCATATTCTTATTGTCAATATCCAAATAATTTGTGCATGAATTCCCATGATGTCAACCATTTCCCTAACGAGTCTTATGCAACTGATTATACTTATTATGACCCACATAGAGTCCATAATTATTCACAATCTGAATCTTCAGAGAGTCTAGATCTACTTAAGCAAATGATTGAGTCTTTTGATGAACAAATTGAAAAATCTAATCAAGACTTGATGTGTTACATCACACATGTCTCAAATTATGAAAAATCGCTTGCTATGCAACTTGATAGTCAATGAGCGATTTATGATGATAATGATTATGATGATGATTGTATCGAGAATGCCATATTAGAGGTGAATGATAATAATCTGACTCCTGATATTGAAAAGAATGATCAGATTGAGGGGAGTGTGGATGTAATGAATGTTTTGATAGAGGAGGAACTCTTGGTTGCGAGCCCTTGTGTTGACGAGCCCATTATTGAGGATGGTGAAATTGTGAGTAAAACCGTCAAGATTGAGCCTATTATTCCCTATCCCTATATTCCATCTTCACATAGACTTGATCTTGTCCCTTCTCTCCTTATTCGCCATGCCCCATATTTTCTCACAGTTGCGGTTGCTCCTATTCTCTCCTTGAGATACTCACAACCTACGCCACCAAAGGGAAGTTGTTCATTGTCCTTCTTTTCTCCCTTTTATTTTGATTTTACTTATCTTCACAAATCATTCGTTTTCTCTGATATTATTTATGTGAAGATAGATGCGCTTGTCATCAAGCCATATCTAGTGCTCAATGTCATGTTTGCAGGCGCATTTGATAAGTTACTCAAGGCATTGGACTCTTCCAATGAGATGGAGGATTATGGTCGTGCGGGATCTTTATAAACCAGCGCTGTGCGAGAGGCAACTCGTATTTTTCTTTCCCTTTTCCTTTTCTTTTTATTTTTCTTCCTTTTTGTGAGCGAGAGTGAGGGTACTAACATTGTTTTTCCTCTTAGCATAGTCCTTATCACCTTTTGGCATTGAGGACACTGCCAAGTTCAGCTTGGGGGAGGAGTTCTGTTTGTATTCCCTATCTCTTTTACTGCTTTCTAGGATAGATTTACTGCTTTCGAAAAATTCTGAAAAAATCAAAAAAATATGGTTCCCATGACTGGTTTAGTTGCCTCCCTGTGCCCCTTGTTGTGCTCTATTTGAAAGTGTTCTGACTTTGTTTTCTGGATAGCTGGGCATTTGTGATCTTAAGGCTATGATTTGATGTTTGATTGCTATGATTTCGAGCAAAGTTTGATTATATTACGCCACTTTGTGCTGCATACCTGAATTGGTTAGACTGTGAGGCCTCTTTGTAGCCTACTGGATTTATATTATTATCCAGTCTATTCTTGTGTGTTAGTTCCTCTTTAGTGGATTGATCTTGACTTTGACTTCGTACTTGTCTGATTTTCGATGACTTGTAGCATTTGCTGTGATAGAGGCGTTCTTTTGTCTTACTCTTGAGCTTCAGAGTGAATTTTTGATATACTTTTATCCTCCTTAGCCCCGCTGAGCCTAATGACTTGTTTCGTGTTACTTAGCCCCTATTATGAGCCCAAAACCTTCACTTGATATTATTCCAAGCCTAGCTTGGGGGAGCTTTTGTATGGGTTGAGTTGAGATTGGTTTCTTGGTTTAGTTTGGTTGTTGAGGAATTTAAAAGTGTATTTGTTGTGGCTTGAGGGTGAGAAAAAGAAAAGAAAAAGCAATTTTGGAGTTGCGTGAATGAAGTTCAGAAAAATGAAAGAAAAGTTCAAAAGAATTCGAAGTTCTTTCATTCACGTACGTTCTTAAAGAAATATTCGCTTCATTGCTTGAAAATTGGGTTTGTTATCAGTTCTTCATTGATTTATGAGAGTTGGGTTACTTTACGTGGTTTTATGGTGTTGTTGGGAGTTGTGTAGGCCATCTTAGGCCTTTTTTGAATGATTCATGCTCCCCCTTTCTTGGTTTTTCCACCACATTGCCCAAAAGTATTCCCTACCTTTTACCTAAGCCCCATTACAACCCTCTAAAGTCCTCTTGAGCTTGTGTCTGCAGTGTTCATTTGATTGATTTCGAGTCAGTTTGTCAAAGTTAAAGAGTATGTCTGCTAATTGAGTCGACTTGACTAGGATGAGCGTCATTGAACCTTCTTAAACACATGAGAGTGTGAGTGGGAAGGGTATTTATGGTCGGGTTGGTGATTGTTCGGGCATATTCTTTGCCTGCCACAAAGTAGAGAGGAGTGACACCCTTGTGAGAAGCCTTTTCAGGACTTGTATGCCTTGTAGATGCTTGAATTTGATAAATTGCTTGGATGATTGGTGGTTGGATGGATTTGATTAGCTGAACTTGAATTTTGCCTGCTTGAACGATTCTTAGTCTTGAAAACGTTTTGAGCTTTGATTGTTTTTTATCTATGGGGTGAGGCAATTTATTCCATGTTTATGTTTTATTTGCTTGAGGACAAGCAAAGGTTTAGCTTGCGGGAGTTTGATGTATCACATTTATATATAGTTTCTAGATGCATTTAGATTGCATTTAGAACTCCTTTTTGAGCACTTAAGTGCATAATGGCATGAATTAAACAAGTTGTGCTCTACTACTCCCCGTTTGTGTGTTTCGATAATTTTCAGGTTATTTTGATACAAAGTGATCATGAGTACCAAGGATGTAGCCTATTAATCATTGTAGATGAAGGTAGCTTGCGCAAGGATCACAATGCATCCGTTTGGGACAATTTTGAGTTGGAATGAAGCAAAGAGCTAGTGAAAGAAGTGCTAAAACTGACACACCTTCACTATTTTTATTATAAATTTTGATCGAAAATTGATAATCCAAAAATTATAATTGGATTGGATTCAAGACTTCAAGAGCTTTCCAATGATAGGTCACACGCACCAATCGGACGTCTGGTTTGAGAGATACAGCCTTCGCAAGTTGATGCAGAATTGCAGTTTATCCACCCGATCGGGCGGGAGTTGACCCGATCGGGCCTGAAGCACGGACAGCTCTTTTCCGAAATTCTATCTTTTTTTAATGAGACTTTGGGCTATTATAAATAGCTATCCTTCATTATTTTTTAGAGACATCTTTCATTCTAGTTTTTCCATAGTTATTAGTTTAGCTTTATTTTAGTCTAAACACTTTAGATTAGATTAAAGGTGATTGAACCTATTCGATTTCAATAAAGTTCCTGCTTTCTGTCAATTGGTATTCTTTCTTACCCTAATCTCTTTTAATTACTTTGATTGCTTAGTTTAATTATTTAATCATTCATGATGCAATTATTAGGGTTTCAAATTAGTTTTATTATTGTCAATTCAATTATGAGTGAGTAGTATAATTTCTAGGGATTTAGATAGGTTAACCATGTTTATACCATGATTATTTGAATTGCTATTAGTTTCTAGGGTTTGATGAGAGAGGTTATGGTGTGATATGTTCTTATTGAGTAATTAACATTATTGTGCAGTTTCTTTGATTACTTGAGGTTAATAATTGTTTGCACATATCCGTCTTACTTTTAGAGGCCTAATACACACCAGTAATTCTGATTATGTTTGTGAACATGCTGCATATGTTGAATTATGGACGTTGAGACTTAACCATAGCTTGACATTGTTCTAATCTATCGATTCTCGACCTAGGTTCTGATAGTTGTTTGATCCTTTGATTAGTATAAGCATGGTGGACCGAACTAATTCCCTAGACCTTTATTTCATAGAATAAAATTCCACTTTATATTGTTTTCTTGTAGTTAATTATTAGTTCAGCTGTTTCTATCTGATCTTGTCTGAAGTAGCTTTTTAGCTGAATATTAACTTAGAACTCCGTCTCTCTGTGGATTCGACCCTACTTCCTTTTACTGCCATTGTTAGAGGACTGTAGGAATTATCTTTGAATAGGTGATACGACTTTAGCCTATCAGTTGTTCGAGTTTTCTTTGAGAGATAGAGCCCAGAAGTGGTTGAACGATGTGCAGGAAACTGAATGGAGTGAGATTTCTGCTGCATTTCTGAGAGAGTATTACCCACCTACTAAAACAGCAGAAATTAGAAATAAACTAGCCACGTTTTCCCAAGAGCCTGATGAAACATTAAGGGAAGCGTGGGCTAGGTTTAGAGATCTACAGAGAGAGTGTCCACACCACAATATGGACAAATGGTTCTTGACGCAGACATTCTACAATGGTCTGCAGCCTCAGACGAAGTGTATTGTTGATTCGTCTGCATGAGGAGTGTTTTTAGACAAGGCAGTTGATGAGGGTTATGAATTTATATCAAATCTTGCAGCCAATGACCATTCATCATCTAGGAGTTTGACTAAGAAGGTACTTGAAGTTGACGCTATTTCATTGCTTACATCTCAGATGGCGCAACTGACTCAGCAACTAATGAAGTCTTCTAGTTCGACACCTCCGCCTATGAGCATCAATGCTATGTCTGCCGTGCACCCATTACCTCATCTTACTTCGAGGTATGTGGTATTCAGGGTCACTTTGAGCATGACTGTCAGTTCAGTCAATTTCAGATGGAGCAGGCAAACGCCTTTCAACAAAGGCCAGAAACCTTCCCCCTCCACATAACTACCAAAATCCACAAAACTATCAACCTCCACCTCCACAAAACTATCCTAAACCCTCCTACCATCAAACCCCACAACATTTCCAAAGACCATGCACCACCACAAAACTTCCATCACCACAATAATTTCCAAACTCCACAAAATTTTTCCACCCCACCTCCACAAAACCATAACCCACAAGAGCCTAGCAATTTTGAACTGATGAAACTGATATTGTCTATGCAAAAGGCAAATGAGGAAACACGGAGGGCCCAAGAGGAAGCACGGAGGGCCCAAGAGAAGCACATCAAACTTCTCGAGGCTCAAGTTGCTCAATTGGCAGAAACTAAGGCACAAAGGCAGCAGGGACAATTGCCAGGGCAACCCGTTCAGAGGGAACATGTGAATGCCATCACTCTTCGTAGTGGCATAGCTTATGATGCTCCTCCAGTACCCATTGATGAGGTTACCCCGACTGCAGGGAAGAAGAGGGTGGTAGAGGAAGGAAAAAGGAAAAATTCGACGTCTGAAGTCGATTTGTCTGCAGAAGCTGAACAGACAGGGAAGAAAAAGGAGAAGGTTTCTGAAACGCCTTTTACACCAAGGCTACCTTTTCCTCACAGGCTGCAAAAGTCCAAGGTCGATCAGCAGTTTGGTAAGTTCTTGACTATGGTCAAGAACCTTGAGGTAACGATTCCATTCACAGACTTAATTACCCAAGTGCCTGTTTATGCCAAATTTTTGAAAGACATGATTACTAAGAAAAGTGACTTTGGTGGGGTAGAACGTGTCGCTCTTACGGAAGAGTGTAGTGCTTTTATTCAAAATAAAACCCCACCAAAGTTAAAAGATCCTGGTAGTTTTTCTATACCCTGCCATCTTGGACCTATTTTTATTGATAAGGCTTTGTGTGATTTAGGTGCCTCTGTTTCTGTTATGCCATTGTCTGTTTATAAGAAACTGAACATGGGAGCCCTTAAATGCACACAAATCACTTTACAGATGGCGGATCGTTCTATAAAATACCCTCTAGGTGTTTTAGAGGACGATCCTGTTAGGGTAGGGAAATTCTATATTCCTGTTGATTTTGTAGTGTTAGATATGGATGAGGATGCCCAGATTCCTATTATCTTGGGTAGGCCGTTTTTGTGTACTGCTGGTGCTGGCATTGATGTCAAGTCTGGGTCTTTAACTATGAGTGTTGGTGATGATAAAGTGATTTTTAAACTAACCAATGCTGTTAAGGCACCTATGCTTGAACAATCTTGTTGCAGGGATGAGGTTCTGGATGAAGTAGGTGTGGAGAAGGTTCCAATTCCACCTAAGGTTGCCTCACCGTCTGGAGGCATAGTCAAGAACATTTGGAGGAGAAAGATTTTTGATGAGGGTGGCACTCACTGCCACGCCCCTCCTATTTGAGAGAGGGCGGATTATGGTCGTGCGGGACCTTTATAAACCAGCGCTGTGCGAGAGGCAACTCGTATTTTTCTTTCCCTTTTTCCTTTTCTTTTTATTTTTCTTCTTTTTGTGAGCGAGAGTGAGGGTACTAACATTGTTTTTATTCTTAGCATAGTCCTTATCACCTTTTGGCATTGAGGACACTGCCAAGTTCAGCTTGGGGGAGGAGTTCTGTTTGTATTCCCTATCTCTTTTACTACTTTCTAGACTAGTATTACTGCTTTCGAAAAATACTGAAAAAATCAAAAAAATATGGTTCCCATGACTGGTTTAGTTGCCTCCCTGTGCCCCTTGTTGTGCTCTATTTGAAATTGATTTGACTCTGTTTTCTGGATAGCTGGGCATTTGTGATCTTGAGGCTATGATTTGATGTTTGATTGCTATGATTTAGAGCATTTTTGGATTATATTAGACCACTTTGTGCTGCATACCTGAATTGGTTAGACTGTGAGGCCTTTTTGTAGCCTATTGGATTCATATTATTATCCAGTTTGTTCTTCTGTGTTAGTTCCTCTTTAGTGGATTGATCTTGACTTTGACTTCGTACTTGTCTGATTTTAGATGACTTGTAGCATGTGCTGTGATAGAGGCGTTCTTTTGTCTTATTCTTGAGCTTCAGAGTGAGTTTTTGATATACTTTTATCCTCCTTAGCCCCGCTGAGCCTAATGACTTGTTTCGTGTTACTTAAACCCCTATTATGAGCCAAAAGCCTTCACTTGATATTATTCCAAGCCTAGCTTGGGGGAGCTTTTGTATGGGTTGAGTTTGAGATTGGTTTGCTGGTTTAGTTTGGTTTTTGAGGAATTTGAAAGTGTATTTGCTGTGGTTTGAGAGTGAGAAAGAGAAAAGAAAAAGCAAGTATAGAGTTGCGTGAATGAAGTTCAGAAAAATGAAAGAAAAATGAAATGAAAATTCAAAAGAATTCTAGTTCTTTCATTCACGTACATTCATAAAGGAATATTCGCTCCATTGCTAGAAAATTGGGTTTGTTATGAGCTTTTCATTGATTTATGAGAGTTGGGTTACTTTACATGGTTTTATGGTGATTGTTGGGAGTTGTGTAGGTCATCTTAGGCTTTTTTGAATGATTTATGCTCCCCCTTTCTTGGTTTTTCCACCACATTACCCAAAAGTATCCCCTACCTCTCGCCTAAGCCCCATTATAACCCTATAAAGTCCTCTTGAGCTTATGTCTGCATTGTTCATTTGATTGATTTCGAGTCAGTTTGTCAAAGCTAGGGAGTATTTCAGCTAATTGAGTCGACTTGACTAGGTTGAGCGTCATTGAACCTTCTTAAACACATGAGAGTGTGAGTGGGAAGGGTACTTATGGTCGGGTTGGTGAGTGTTCGGGCATATTCTTTGCCTGCCACAAAATAGAGAGGAGTTACACCCTTGTGAGAGCCTTTTCAGGATTTGTATGCCTTGTGGACGCTTAAGTTTGATAAATTGCTTGAATGATTGGTGGTTGGATGGATTTGATTAGCCAAACTTGAATTATGCCTGCTTGAACCATTCTTAGTCTTGAAAATATTTTGAGCTTTGATTTGTTTGTATCTATGGGGTGAGGCAATATATTCCATGTTCATGTTCTGTTTGCTTGAGGACAAGCAAAGGTTTAGCTTGGGGGAGTTTGATATCACGTATTTATATAGAGTTTTCTACCTTATTTACAAGCTAATTTGTGCGTCATTGGAGCTCTTGGGAGCTATTTTGTGCTAACTATCGTATATAGTTGTGGTTTTGTATTTTAGTGTTGAATTGCAGGTTTTAGGGAGTTTTCTCCTTATTCCCGAGCCATTTGGAAGCAACCACGACTTTACGAGATGTTACGAGGCACGTAGGATGGCTCACGAGCTTTATGGGTAGTTTAGGAGGTCCCAAGACCCCTACACGTGAAGATTAGAGAGCCAAAGAGTCAAAAAGGAGGTTTCCGTGCACTGATCGGGTAGAAATGGCCCGATCGGGAGAAATATTTATGATCGGGTATGAAAGTTGCGGACCCGATCGGGCAAGCATTGCCCGAAAGGATCGGGCGAACATCATGTACCCAGACCCGATCGGGTGTTCACCGCCCGACACGATCGGGTGGGCTGCTCGTAGGTCTTATTAGAGAGCTGCTGAAGAGGCGCTTTCACTGGGCCATTTTGTTGCCTGGCCCGATCGGGTGGCTGACCAAGGCCCGATCGGGTGGGCCTCAAGTTCATCTATTGCTGCTGCGCTGCTGCTATATCACAGCCCAAGACGAGAAAATGCGAAGTTGCTGGGCACCCGATCGGGTACTGTGCTCGGACCCGATCGGGTCTGGCACCCTTTTACGCGGACTTCGACTTTTTAATTTCCGTTTTATTTAGACTTGAGGGGTATTATATATACCTTTTTCCTCATTATTTAGGGAGATCTTTTATTCATCTTTCATTAGCTTTAGACTAGTTTTATTCTTCATTGTTCTTAGTTCGATTCAAACACTTTAGATTAATTTAGAGGTGATCAAACCTATTTCGATTTCAATAAAGTTCCTCCTTTCCGTCAATTGGTATTCTTTCTTACCCTAATCTCTTTTATTATTCTCAATTGCTTAGTTTATTTATTTAATCGTTCATGATGCAATTGTTAGGGTTTCATATTAGTTTTGTCGTTGTTAATTCGATCATGTCTGAGTAGTCTCTTTCTAGGGTGTTAGATAGAAAAGCCATGTTTATACCATGATTGTGATTTAGACTCTTATTGATTTCTAGGGCTTGATTAGGGTGATTGTGATTTGGTTTGTTCTTTATTGAGTAATTAACGTTATTGCGCAGTTTCGTTGGTTGCTTGTGGTTAATAGTTGTTTGCACAGATCCGTCTTACGACTAGAGGCCTAGGACACGTCAGTAGTTCTGATTACGTTAGTGAACATGCGGCGTATGTTGAAATATGAGCGTTGAGTCTTAACCATAGCTCAACATAGGCTCTAATCCCCCGACACTTGACTTAGGTTTTGGTAGTAGTTGACCCTATTTGATTGTTATAAGCATGGTGGACCGACCTAATACCCTAGACTTTTATTCCATAGTTTAATCCTCGATTTATTCCGTCTTCTGTAGTCTATTCTTTAGTTTAATTAATTCCTTCCTGATTTCAACTGGAGTAGCTGAATTGGTTGAATATTGATTTAGAAACTCTGTCTCCCTGTGGATTCGACCCTTCTTCCACTGACTACCTAGTTAGAGGTCCGTAGGTTTATTTTTGATTAGGTGACACGACTAAAACCTATCAATAAGATAAAATTATAACAATTGCTTTATATTGTTAATCGAATAAAATATTATAAAATGAGTACTTGTTTAATATAATAACTAGTTAATGACCAAAATTAAATAAGATTACAATTTTAAATAAAACTGGCAATTTTATACATAACTTCTAAAACGTATGTCTAAAAACCAAATACCTAAAAAATCTAGTTCCTTCTTCTTTGGTTTATGCTAACTATCGACTTGTGCATTTTAAATTAACGAAACTCCTTTATTTATATAAGGCCACCA
Organism: Patellifolia procumbens; assembly: GCA_947645195.1. NCBI lineage: Eukaryota > Viridiplantae > Streptophyta > Magnoliopsida > Caryophyllales > Amaranthaceae > Patellifolia > Patellifolia procumbens. The sequence goes on from CANSGD010000475.1 coordinate 52,446, forward strand.
AAATTTCTATCTTCTATTATTGTAAGATGTTGGATATTTCATCGATAAAACACAAAATGAGACTCGAACTTCTTTTCATATCTTGAGGATTTTATTTCTTAATTGATGCTTTTAACTAAATAAAATTTGATAATTTGAATGTCTTATGTTTGGTAAATTATATACTTGTGTCTATTTTTAAGAGAATATTTCCACTGTAAATATAACGGAAGAAATCAAAATGGCTTCCTACACTAGTTGTGCTTGCTATGCTATGACGTTGCAAGTCATCAATTCATCTTCGACGCTATTTTCATTTTTGGGTCATCTAGAATGGGGTGGGTGTTCGGTTTCGGGGTTGATGTCGGTGTTGTTAGGGTGGCTTTCAAAAATGGTGTGGATGTTCGGTGGGAAAGAGGTGGTTTTAGTCCTGGGGTAAGGTGTTTGGTGGGTAAGGGTGGTTTCTAGCTGGGTATGGGCTTTCAATGTGATTCATATGAATTTCATGGTTGCAGTAGGTTTTTGGTGGAGTTAGGGTGGTTTTCAGGGATTGGCTCAAAATTTTCAAGGTGGTAGGACGGTGGAGCTCGTGGCAGTGAAGTTGGTGATTGTAGCATTGGCGCTGTTGTGGGGTTTGGGGTAGTGGTTGGGTGCTGAGGTTGGTTATGGAGGACGATGGTGAAAGGCAAGATCAAGGTGGTGTTGGGAAGCGTGTTAAGGTGGTGGTGTAGTTGGAGTTGGAGTCAGGTGGTGGGGTGGATAGGTTGGTGGTTTCGTAGGGGTCGTCAATGTAGAGAGAGTGGTAAAAAGGGGAAGCAAAGTAAAAAAAATGTACCTATTATTGATATCATGTTATTTCATAGAGTTTCCCCCCCTTTTTCTGAGCTAAAATGTGCGTCAAATTGTGATCTTAAGAGCCATTTTACGCTACTTCTCTATTTAGTTGTGGTTTGGTTGTTTTATGTTGAATTACAGGTTTTAGGGAGTTTTCTCCCTACTTTATGCTGTTTTGAGCAACTACACCTGATAGGAGAAGTTCTGAGGCATTTGCACTGAGTTGTGGAGTCCCGAGGCTACGTCCAAATAGGCCTAGGGCATTCGTGGTTGAAGTTGTGGTTGAAAGAGCCAAGAGAATAAGAAAATGCACACCGCCCACTCCTATCGGGCATATTCGCCCGATCCGACAAAATGATTGTTGTTGTACGTTGGGAAGAAAGATCGTAAGTTCGCCTGATTGGGCGAATTGGTCCGACACCAGGGGCGGATTCCCTTTATGCCCGTATCTATTCTATATTGTGTTTTGAAGCAAGTATAAAAAGACGTAAGACACGCCCGATCAGGTGGATTTGCCCTATCCCATTGGGCGGTCTTATAAAATGTTGCTGTCAAGATCCTGCTAAAGTGCATTTAGGTTGTTGAAGTCGGACGGTTTTGCCTGATAGGGCGACGACGCTGAAGGCTTAATAACGCGCTATTTATCGTCCGTTTTTAGTTCTTATTCTATCCTTTGTAGACTTAGTATAAATATAACACTTAGTATATTTTTAGATCATCTTATTTTCATTGTTATTTCATTAAGCCTTAGCTTTAGAACTCTAGTTTTATTTCTCCATTGTTGAAGATTGGATCTTTGATTTCATTTTCAATATATTTCGTAGTTCAAACTCAATTTCGGTAATTTCTTTACTTTCGTTTGTTCTTCTTTATTCGTGCTTAGATTAGAAGTGATTGATTATGGCTTTCATTGTGAATTATGAATCTTTACAGTGAATTGGTTTTGTTCTTTGTAGTCAGGGGTGAGTAGATTTCCTTTCTAGGGTTTTAGGGAGGAAAACCATGTTTATGTCATGATTGCTATTTGAATTGCTATAGGTTCTAGGTTTTAATTAGAGTGATTATAATGTGATTTGTTTACGAATCTGTAATTTATGTTACTGGCCAATTTCATGAATTATATCCGGGTAATAATTGTTCGTACAAATCAGTCTCACTTTTAGAGGGCTAGAACACATTAGCGATTCTGATTATGTTTGTGATCATGCGACATATGTTGGATTATGAGCGTTGAGACTTGACCATAGGCTTAGCACTTGCTCTAATCGTTCGACTCTAGAACTAGGTATTGTTAGTTATTTGAACCTCTTGAATGGTATAAGCATGGTGGACCGAACTATTACTTTAAGCTTTTAATTCATAGATAAACTTTCAATTTACTCCTGCTTTCTTTAGTTTAATTAGTAGGTATTCTTCCCTGTTTTATTTGAAGTAGTTGTTTAGTTGAATATTAACTTTGAATACCTGTCTCACTGTGGATTCGACCCGTACTTGCAAGGCTCTGCCAACAACAAAGATTGTGCACTTTATTATATTTAAAATACATCAATTATTCCATTAAAAGTAAAAACCAGCACAAGCTTGACTTATTCTAGAATAACCCAAAGGTTAAGTTAATATTAAAATATGTCCTAAAGATTGGTTTATCAAAAACATTTTTCCTATTATAACTTAAAGAGTAATTATCTACTATCTAATTTAAAGCATACCCATAATTGTAAAATTACACACAATGACATTTATACTTAGGGAAATTCCCAATGGTGGCCCTTAGGTCTCAGGGAATCCTAGTGGTGGAAATTCCAAAAAAACTTTCATGTTGATAGCCCTGTTTTACAAATTATTCCCAAACATAATCTTAACTTTAATGAAGAATATTCCATTAATAATAAAGCATTTTCCATTAGTTAACAAAGAAGATTGTCACTCGCACGTAAAACGAGGCATTTGAGTTATTTTTTTTGCCAATTTCGACCTCAAAATTGATCATTAAGGGCTAAAACTGTTAACCTTAAGATTAATTTTGAGGTCGAATTGGCAAAAAGAAGAACGAAATATTTTGTTTTATGTGCGAGTGACTGCCTTAACTGTTAACGAACAGAAGATGCTTTACTAACAACATAATATTCTTCATTCAGGTTATGTTTGGGAATAATTTGTAAACTAGTGCTACCAACGGGGAAGTTATTTTGAAATTTCCACCATTGAAAATTCATAAGACCTGAGGGACACCATTGAGAATTTCCCTTATAATTATAGACAATATATATTGCCACATTACATACACAAAAGCTATTTACTATTGTTGCATCTACTATCTAATTGACCTATTTAACTTGATTTACTTTAACTCATTAATTATTGAGATAATATACATGGTAAAGTGGTAAGCATGTAAAATATATTACGAAGATTCCGTACAGACTACACTGTATACAATAAGAAACCGTCGAATCGTCGAACGATAATGGCTTGATACAAAGAATGATCTAAGTTCAAAATTCTTGGTTATAACAACGCACGATGATGACTCGGTTTCAAAATAATATATTATGAATATAGCCCAACTCGCTAAAGACCATTTGAAATAAAAACAAAATGGAAAATGACTCGACGTGCTATAGACAATAATAATCAAATAATAACCCGTCTAATAGGGGATAACGAACGTCCATAAATTGTAGTAAATAATAGGGATCGCATCCAAAACCAACTTGATCCTGAAAATGATGCGGTTTTGAAAATAGTGCTCAACTGCTAATTAGTAAAATGATAATAGGTGAATTAAATTAGTTGCGTACTGATAATAATCAACCCGGAGTACGAAGAATACCTTATTTTGAAAATGAGATAATTCGAATATAACTCGAATTCAATAAGGATTGACCCTTTTTATCCGAAATTAACCCAATCTACTATTGACCCAACCCATTATGATTCTACATGAACTTATTCGTCCCATTACCGATCCGCTATTACCCCACCCGCTATTTACCCAACCTGCTAATGATCCATTACTGGCCCAACATGCTACTACTCTACCATTAATCCGATCCGCTTTCAAACCAACCTTATATCAACTCATATCCAATATAACCCGCTATTGATTTGAAATTAATCTGACCCTTATTCTTCCGATGTGGTATTGACCCAGCTCGAAAATAACTTGATTAGTTTTAATCTGACCCGATACGAGACAACCCGTTCTTAACTCGTATTGTTATTGACCTGACCTGGCCCGAAAAATGGGTAACTCGTTTCAACCTCACCTTAACCAATAAGGCAAAATAACATGTTTCAACCTAACTCAATAAGTACGGACCTAGAACCGACCTGTGTATCCGTTTTGATAGGACCTCCCTACCTTTGATTTACCAAGTTATCAAATATCCAAAGGATAAATATGTGGATAATTGAGATTCCACAACTTTTTAGTGTGGATTCTCCCATAGAAACATGTCTATCTATCTGTCTCTTGTAAGATTCTTGAAGATATGCAAGTTTACATGAAAGTGATTCTGCAAATGTGATACGTCTTCCAAAATGGCCACAGATTCACCACAATATGGCAACATCTTGTAAGGTTCCCAAGTCATTTTGACGACATCCTAACACTCTCAACCTCTGCTTTTGTGTTATTCTGCTTTTATAATTCGTGTATGATTTTAAGCTCTTTATCTCTTGCATTGAAATTCAAACTCTACATCAATATAGTTTGTTTATTGCCTCGTACCACAAGTAAATAATGGGCTTCGTACTACAAGCTCGAAAATACCGTTTAAGTATTTGTCAGGGAGCAGGTTATGAAGCTGTGCTGGTACTCACTCAACACTTATTTCTAGTTGAAAACGAGCTTCCATTTTTTTAATTTATCGTGCTCTGGTGTTAAAAACAAACCACAAAAAATAGTAGTAACAGAGTTTGGAGTTGAAGTCCTTAATGGAACCCAAAAGAAAAGGTCCTAACAGAATAAATCAGGAAAGTACATGTCATTTGTGATTACTTATTAGTCTCATATTTAAAGATGGTACTGATTCATTATTCATTTTTAGTTGGTAATTATTACTCACATTACTGCTCCCTCGGTCCCATTTTCTAGTCTCATTTGCTTTTTAGGTGTACCAAAAAACAAATTTTCATTTTGAGTATTTTTACTTTTATTATTTACTTTGTTTTAGTTCTATTAGTTACTTTTTTTGTTTCTTTTATCGACTAAAACAATTAGCATAAATAATATTAATCACTTGAATTAATGCTATTTTGGTAAAAAGGAAAAGATAAATATTTATTGTCTAATACAAATACAATATTAGACACAAGTTATAATATATCTCACTGTCTTTCGATCTCATGAAATGAGATCTATATTATGCGACAGATGGAGTATATTTGTTTTACATTTTGTAATCTCTTTGGCTTTTCGATGACCTTTTCACTTGTTTTCATTGGGAAGCCTTTGTCTGTTCATTATCGTTTTTTGTTTTCAGTTTTCAGTTTATTTGAAAACTAAAAACCAAAAACATGAAACCTAAAAAAGTGGTTTCACTTTTTAGTTGTCATTTTTCAAAATCATCATGTTCCCAATAAATTTGACTAATTTTTTTATTCATTATAAGACATATATCATATGACTTTGAAAATCAGAAAACTGCAATAATACCGAACGGGCCCTATGTTTTGCATTTTTTCCCGTTAGGTTTGTGAGGGGTGTCTATGGAGCAAAAACCTTTTCTTCCCTAAAGGAACTACAAAGCATAATTCCATATATAGATTCCTTTTTCCTCTTCCGATTTATCTTTCCATTTTTTTTTATCGTCCCTTTTCTCTATAACTTTTTATACAACGAATCAAACAATGAAAAACTAGTTAAACTCTGATTTTTAGTGGGAAAAGGATTTTCATTTCCATTGAAAAGGTTTTATCTTCAACAAAACGAAGCCCAAGTTAGTTAGTACTAATAGATATGTTGCTTGAACACTCCTTATTATAGTTATGCGAATAATGTAATGGTAATCCATTTTTAGTGAAAATATAATCCTTTTTCTAGAAGTATAACCCTTTGCTACAAAGGTTAAATTTTGATCAAATGGATTACCTACATATTGGCCAAAATGGATTATTATTATTTAGCATCTTCATGGTCTCTAAGAAGTTTTCTTATCGGAACCTTATCTTATATATACTCCATCCGTTCCAAAATGTTATACTCATTTGGAATATGAGGGGAAATCAAGGCAAATAGAATCATAGGAGAATCTTATGTTTATTTTAATAATTTTCATGTACTTTTTTTGTCTTTATTAGGAAAAGTAAGAGAGAGATTCAATGTGGGGACCATTAAAGTACAAATGAGTAAAAAGGTAGGTAAATGTTTAGATATTGAAGGGTAAAATGGGAAGAAAAAATGTATATAAATAGAAAAGATTCTATATGAGTATATCTTATTGAAACGGCCTAAAACGAAAAATGGGTATAACATTTTGGAACGGAGGAAATACCTTCTTTGTTTTTTGGAAAATTTGTCAGAAACAACCTAATAAATAAACCTTTTTGCGAGAAACAACCTTTTAAATTTTTTTTTGCGAGAAACAACCTTATATATATATTTTTTTGCGAGAAACAACCTTGAATAATTTTTTTTTGCGAGAACACACCTTATCACTCTTTTCCAGCGTTGACCTCAAGTTTCCAGCCTTGGCCAAGTCAAATTTGCTATTTGCACTCCTTCTTTCTTATTTCCACACTCTTTTTCCTCCTTTGTTCCCCATTATATAAATCCCATGTATTAGTACAATACTACTACTTAATCAATTTACTAAAAGAGAAAGAATTTTTTGGGTTTTAAATACATGAGATTTATATAATGGGGAACAAAGGAGGGAAAATGAGTGTGGAAATAAGAAAGAAGGAGTGCAAATAGCAAATTTGACTTGGTCAAGGCCGGAAAAGAGTGATAAGGTGTGTTCTCGCAAAAAAAATATATACAAAGGTTGTTTCTCGCAAAAAGAAATATACAAAGGTTGTTTCTCGCAAAAAAAAATTTAAAAGGTTGTTTCTCGCAAAAAAGTATATTTAAAAGGTTATTTCTGACAAATTTGCCTTGTTTTTTTAATAGGGATATTTTGCCATTAATGGAGCGTTTTTAATTGGAATAGTTCTACCTTTTTCCTATAAATACTAGGTCGACCCACATAGTTAGTATACTTCTCTCCTACTTTTACTGCATTATCTCTACCTTTTTCACCTTTTCCTTATTTTTACCATCTTTCAGTTTTATTTTTGCACTTTTTCCTTGGTCCGCACGCAAAAGCAAACTTCTCTATTAGAAAAACGAAGGGAGTATATAATAAATTTATTTAAATTACATATCTATTAGTAGATTATTATCCTCTATTAAGTTGTTTCATATTAAAATAGTTCCATCATATATTTTTTTACAATTAATTTTTCCAACCTTGTATTATAAGTGAATTTTACAACTAAGGTGTAATAATGGAAAATAAAGATTAAGAAGATTTTAAGAGGTAATGAAATCTTTAATGATAAAACTCCCTTCATCCCATAATATAACTCATGTTTCCTTATTCACAGTCTCCAAGACATGACCCTCAATTTCTTCCCTTTCGTATTAATAAAAAAATATATAAAAAGTTAATATTTGAAAGTATATATTTAGGCAAATGTAACAATCCCATATTAATATTATTTTATATATTTATAAAAAATAGCTGGTAAAAGATTTAATTGGCTATCGAAAAGAATACAAGATTTATATTATGAGTTGGAGTCGCATTATTATCCAATCTTTTCTAAGACATCAACATAATAATTAGGACAGAATCAATGTAGAAACCGCATCAGCATATAAAATGGTACACCTCCGTTTTATTTAATGCGCTTTCATTTTATTGGCTTTGGCGTACCTATATGTGTTTAATAATGTTATAGCATCTAATTTGAATATTTGGTTTGATTACTCTGTCAAGTAGTTTAACCTCCGATGTGTATAGATGTCGAATTTGGTTGTGGCTTGGTTGGCATCTTGTTTTTTGCATTTTTATATGGTAGTGTTGCTTTTGCGTCACTAGCAACATCAATAAGCAATAATTAGTCGACTATTTAAAATCTAATCTTGTAATTATTTTATAATTCTTTGAGCTAACTAAAAGTCATGGATGCCAACCAAGTCACAACCAAATTTGTCATCTTTACACGTTAGAGATCCAGCGACTTGATAGGAGAATATGTATTCAAATTTGATGTCGCAACATTATTAAATTATATATACGTACATAAAAGTCAATAATATGAGGCACATTAAATAGTATCATTTCACATGATGTGTTCATATGTTTTCCTTTCATTGATTTTGTCAGAAATATTATTTTCATCTTTCGAAAAGATCAAAATACTAAAGAATGCTTATTATTTATTTAATTACCTTATCATAATAATTTAATTGCAAACTATAAAATTCAATTTTCGGGTAGTGTACAATAATGGACGACAAAGGTTGAAAATTTACAAGTCTTGTTCTTTCGATTGATTGTTTTGAAATATTATATTTTATTTAGATCATAATGAATATTTTTATTGCTAAAAGTTCACCTCCAAAAAATTATTTTGGATCTTTGGCTAGTTACAAAATTATTTTATTTAGATCATATGACTCTCTTATGTTTTTCTTAGATGCTGTTACTAAATTATATTGATGAAACGTTATTTTTAATACATAAATGTCAATTGAAGAGAAAGACGATCAATTACTTTCTTGCTAAAATTTTGAGTTTTATATCTGTCACTTATATGTTTAATACGGGTTGAGATCCTGTAGAATCGAAAAGTAACTATTGATGAAATTGTGAAAATTATCAAAGCAAGGATGGAGTATGAAGAAATAAGTGTTAGATTAAATACCAGCGATTTAAAGTGTCCACTAGATCGATTGAGGACAAAAGGTAGTATTTTGCTGGCTTGGTATACCAGAGTCTTTTCAGTTGTTTTACTAGCATGAGATGTCGCAAGCTACTGGAAAATATGTTCTTGTTTTGTTGAGTAATATTATTGATTAGCTTTCTTCTTTTTGTTATTAGAATTACTTAGGTCATGTTTAATGCACCAAACAATAATATTCAGTAAAAATAATTTAAATTTAATTAAAAAAAGTTGAATTCAGCAAAATGAAGATGAAAACACGGTGTTATCCAGAACTTTTTCTTGTTCCCTATGTTATACCGTTTCTTGTTCCCTATGTTATACCTTTTCTTGTTATTGTACTCTAATAATTATTAATTTTTATTTTTATTTGTATATTTTTTTTGTTATCATACCTTTACTCATTATTATTTCTATTATTATTATGGTTGAGCATAGTTGGGATTGGTACGCGGTTTAACCAAATTTCATGTGAATACGAGTATTCTTATTTGCAATTGTTATTTCATTTTAGCAACTGAATATTCACTATTACATCATACAAATAATCTACAGAATAAGCTAGAAGATATTAAAAAATTACAAAGTTGCTAATAATACTGAAGTATTATTTAAGGTACAACATCGTCGTTAACTTGAGTCTTAAAGATACTTTGGCGGTTTATGGTGGGTTATGGTTTATAAATATTATAGATCAACCCGCCACAAATCGTGGTTTGGTTAAAAGACACATCAACCCATATTTTAAGCTAATTATTTTTATAATTGCTAACTATTATTATAATAATAATATCAATTTACTTCTTATATATTATTGTTATTATACCATCATCATCAAGTATTAATATATTAATACTAATAATATTAATTACTCATTTATTATTATAATAATTATTATTATCAGTAATTATTATTTTTAAAATTTACTTATCATTATTACTATTAGTTATAAATATCATTCAATAACATCAAAAATAATATTATCATTATTTATTTAATATTATTCTAAATTAATAATTATTAATTATTATTACTTAGAATTATAATTACTTAATATTTAATATTCATAATAATTATTATTTATTTATTATTTATTTATTATTTATATATTTATTACAATTCGATTCAATTTAAATTAGTTTATTTCTGTTCAACTGCAATAAGTTTAGTTCAGTTCAGTTCAGCTCCAATAAGTTTAGTTCAGTTCAGTTCATCTCTCCATTATTATATTTATCATGAGCCATAGTTTTGATAATGTAGTCTACATTGCAATTAAAGGGTTGATGAGCCATAGTTTTGATACAAATTCTCTGAGGCAGTCTTATGGTTTCAAGGGTCACATGATAGGTTTCATAAGCCTTATGTCTGACATCACATTCATTACGTGTGATGTAAGATTAGTTGTGTTTTCCAGACCAATAATCATGTTTTTACTAAGGCTTTAAAGTAATATTTATGCTTTTCTGACCATTAATGGTTATACTTGTACTATGTTTAGCCTATCCATCCAAAGAAATCCTCTGCCTCAAAATCTAGCCCATACCTACCAAAAAAACTTCAAAATATCCCCACACCCGAAATTAGTGTCCATCTTGCTAAATTTTGGCCATTAATTATGATATAAAATTTATTATTTTATATCCTATTAGTTATAATATTTATGGCTCTATGATCATAGCTATAGTTTATTAGTTGTAGTCATGATAATTTGTAATGTACGTCAAAAAAAAAGTTTTAGTTATGTTTTTTTATCCAATAGCTAGAAATTATTTCTATCAAATAGTTTGGAATTTTTAGCACATAGTTATCATCGCGATGAAAATCATAATTAATGGTGTATGCGTGAAATGAATTCAGGATGATATCATCGCTAATCTCATGAGCATGCACCCATAATATTGTGGTTTTACGAGTATTTACGATTAGATTAACAAATAAAATTGTGGTTGTATGCTACGTTGTCGCGTGATGTTATGCTTGATGTACATGAATTGCATACTTCTGTGGAGATATGGAATAGATTGAAGTCACGGTTTTTACATGCTAGTACGGCTAGGTCTATGGAACTGAAAGGTCGATTGAGTCATATGAAAAAGCCTGAACAGCAGACTATGGAAGCTTTTCTACGAGAAATTAAAATCAATGTTGATTCTTTAGCTGCTATTCAGTGTCCCATCTCTCAGTATGATCTTGTTCAGTATACTTTGACTGCCTTGGATCAAGATAGTGATTATGATGCCCTTGTCATTACTTTGTTACAATTTCAAACGTCTTTGACGTTTGATGATCTTCGCCCCAAGCTTCTTCAGCATGAACAGCGCGTAAAGGCTAAGCGTGCATATGATAATATGTCTACTGCTAATCAGGCTTTAGTCGTTGTTCAGTCTGGATCTTCGGGTTCCCAATCATCTACTTTGGGTTGTTCGAACTCTAAGGGTCAAGGGGGTGGAAAGAACAAAAATAGGAACAATCGTAACAAGGGTGGTCGTGGCGCGGTAATGGAGGACAGGGTGGTTATGGCAATGCAGGTCGAAATAATGGTATGGGTAATTTTCATAATGTTTCATATGTTAATTATTCTTGTGCCAACTATATTGCTAATGATTTGTCTTCAGCATGAAGTAATCCTTCTAACGGCAATTTAGCCACTACTCCTTCTTCCGATACTTGTGGTCTTTGTTGGTATCCAGGTCATCAAGCAGCTTATTGTCCTCAACGTTTGAACACAACTTTGTGCCTTCCTCTTCTGATGGTGTCATACGTGCCCTAGCTCCAATGTCTGTTGGTGGTGAAACGAATGACTCCGTTTGGTATCCAGATTCTGGAGCCGCATCTCACATGACCTCACAAGATGGTAAACTATCTAATGCTCTTCCTTACACTGGTTCGAGTTCTATTGTTGTTGGTGATGGCACACGACTTCCCATTAATAAACTTAGAAATTTAACTCTGTCTTCCCCTAGTCGCCCCCTTCGTCTCACGAAGGTGTGTCATGTTCCCTAGTTGAAACATAATCTGTTGTCTGTTCAAAAGTCATGTCAGGAAAATTCTTGCATAGTTTGTTTTGACGAGTCTTCTGTTTGTGTTAAGGACAAGACCACGGGGGCGGTTCTGTTGCGGGGAATCAGTTTGAATGGTGTCTATCCTCTTCAGCCTAGCATCCTTAAGTCAGAGTCGTCTTCCCTAGTTTGTTCAGAGTCTTCCCGAGTCTGCCCAGAATCGTCTGTCCCTGCTCTCATTGCAACCAAGGAGTCTGGAGATGTTTGGCATGCTCGCATTGGTCACACTTCTGCTAGAGTTTTAGGAAATTTACGTTCACAAAATTTGATTTCATGTACTTCAAAGTTCCATGACGATTGTGTTCATTGCAAAGTAGGAAAGATACATCGTTTACCTTTTGAGTCTGTGACTCATCGTGCCCCTTATCCCTTATATTTGATACATAGTGATCTTTGGCATTCGCCTATTAAATCAAATCAATTTTTTCAGTATTCACTACTCGAATTAACATCTTTAACGACGAACAAATTCGTCGTTAAAAGAGTAAAAATTCGTCGTTAAAGGTAATTAACGACGAACATGTTTCGTCGTTATGATCGTCGTTACTAGTCCCGTCGTTATTGGCATTAACGACGAAATCAGCTTGTTCGTCGTCTAATTTTGCACGACTATTATATTGTTTGTCGTTATAATAATAACGACAAACAATAGACAATAACGACCAAAAATTTCGTCGTAGAAGTTTTTTGCAACAACTATAAAATGGCTCTGACAACGACGAAAAATTTCGTCGTAAATGCTCTTTATAACAACTAAATAAAATGTCTCCAACAACGACAAACTTTGTTCGTCGTTATATATAGCTATATTTTTCATACCAAATTTACTTTTAAGAAATTTAGTCAAGGACAACATAGTCAAAATATATTACACAAATATAAAAGTAAATAAAATTTCATTGAGAAACCCAAAAAATAATCGTACAACATGTTTTCGTCTAACCAAAAGTACCAAAATGTGAAACTCAAATGTATAGTTTTTGATATGACTAAGAATATTCAAAGAAAAAAAATAAAACAAGAGATGAAATTGTAAGCTCCTTGTGTTGAATATCTTGTGGCGTCACTGAAGAGTTATCCAAATTGACTTCACTTCCTTAAATTAAACATCTGTCACATAAAAACAATAAATAGAAAAATCAATAACAAGAGATTAGTTTTTGCTTAAATTTTTTTTTTACAAAGATGTGAAACACAAAAAATTTCACAATAAAATGACAGGGTGACTCCGTGCATGTTATTCTTAGGAGCCCGTAAAAACAAACTTTCCGAACTTTATTCTATAGAAATAAAGATGTACATAACATGCAAAACCCAGTTTGGCCCTTAGCCCAAGTTTTTTTTATGAGTATTCGAGTTGGACTTTGAGTAACTCAACTCGACTTATAAACATTGCGAGTCGAGCACGAGTTCAAATCGAGCTTGCTTGTCAAGAGTGGATCGAGTTTTCACCGATTCTATCTCGGGTCATTCACAAGTTGTCTCGTCTTGCTAAGGACAACTAAAACACAGAAAAATGCAGACACCCAACGTATCTCTAGTAATTGTCTCTCTCCTCATAGTTTTGATCCTCCTGAACCCAAAACCCCGACCAATTCTTCATCCCCTGTACCAGGTCTATACTCATTCCTAACACAACTATTCCAACCCGACCCACACACATCAAACGACACTCTCCATAATACTATTTAACCCTATCTTATTTTCTGTTTGGTTTTTTGAAGGTATCTTTGCAATGTGGTCTAAACTCTAATAACTTAGCTTCTGGGTGGTTGTAATATTTAGTTTTTGTTTGACTGCAGTTTGTGTATGAAAATGTATTCAGTGTGCTTGATCCTATTAGTCTTGAGCATTAAAAATTTCATTTTGCTCTATGGTTAACTGATTATTGCTAGGACATGGCTTTTGTTACAAGATTCCCCAATAGCAAACCAACACACCAAAACAACAAGCTAAGTGGACCACAAAGGGAAAAACCTAAAAGAATAAAATGACACTAACCTGTTAAGTCCGGTTGATTTTGTTCATTTTTATTAGAGTGTTGTATCAACGATAATGTCTCTTGAAATGAGTTAAATGCTTTCCGTGCTACCTAGTAACATAGTGAAAAAAATATGAAAAGAAAATCATTGAAGAAAAATGCACACGCCCACACAATTGTAAATGCTAAAGTACCTCAAAATGGGAAAGAGATGGCTCGTTTTCAATAGTCGCCTTAATCTGATCCTACATGCAATGTATAAATATTACTATAATGATATGATATGATTTCAACACAAATGATGGAACCACAAAATTTATATACATATATTTTTGGATATCGAGTCATTAACCAGCTTCTTTCTTGTGATTTTCTCGAAAAATTTCCAGAAAACTCGGCTTCTTGCCATCTTTACCTCCCTTCAAATTCAAAGGTGAAAAAAACAATATTGGCAGTCAATAATGCGTGTGTTAGAGTAACAGAAATTTATAAGGCCAAAAACTTACAAGATCCTCCCATATAACTTGCCTATAAGGTTTACTCCCAGTCCTGTGTAGTAGCTCATTTGCATACTTGGCTCTGTTTTCAGGTTCTTTGCACTTTTTTTTTCCTAAAAACCACATAAGAGCATTTATACATAACAAATGAAGATCGAAAATTAATTCGTAACAAAATCTTATAATAACTAGATCAACTTGGAACATGTGCATTTGGAAACTAAGGGGTCGTGCAGCAGAGGGTGGGTGTGGAGCAGGGATTGGGGGGCATGCTGCAGGGGATGGGTGCGGGAGTAGAGGTTGGTGGGGGGTCATGCAGCAGGGGGTGGGTGTAGGAGCAGGGGTTGGTGGGGGGCCGTGCAGCAGAGGGTGGGTGTGGGAGTAGGGGTTGGTGGGGGGTCGTGCAACAGGGGGATGGGAGCATGGGTTGTTACTATTATCGAATATTATGATAGAGAACAATGGCTACAGAAATTGACCTTAAAAGATATTCAAGGGCCTTACCGAGAAAGCAATAATTGTTAAGAGAGATCATAATTCAATGAATTATATACAGTTTTTATCTCCCTATCCATACATAATACATCAATAATATCGGGGTAAGTTTATGGGATGTACTCTACTCGGACTTCATACTTTTTCACGTAAGCTTTTAATGATTTTCACCCATTTTCTAGTAGGTGACTTTCATAATTGGCTCCTTCAAACTATATACTCTACGTGTTGAATCATCATAAAGTTACTTTTCTATGCTAAAAACATAATAATTTAACATCAAGCTTTCCGCGCCTTGAGCACACATCTGCTTGTTGAGCAAAGTATGCGTAATATGAGTATATTATTAAAGCAGTAGTTCAGCTTCAACTTTCTCATATTACCGACACAAGGCAGGAAGTGAGTCTGCAGGGGTGGGGGTCATAGCAGGGGGTGGGAGCAAGGGTGGGGGTGGGAGCACGGGGTGATGGGCGGTTGAAGCAGGGGTGGGAGCCACAACAGGGGGTAGTGGGCGGTTGCAGCAGTGGGGGGGGGGTAGGCACACTGGAGGCTTGAGAAAGCTACTTTACCTTAAATTTGTCGGTGGAGTAGACCTCTCTTATCAACCACTTCCAATCCTCCTTCACAAGTCTGCTTGGAGCTCGATATGCATTGCAGCTCGCAAGGTAATTGTTGGTCTTGTGATGTTATACCTTAGTAAATCTGACCTCCACTTTCTCCATAACTCTTTCATTTGTTTAAGAACATGAGAACGATACGATTCCATATTTTCATTTTGTAAATGGAGCCTACAACAAGAGCATAACTATGCTAGTAAAATGGTAAAACATAAGACATAGATGCACACTAGTACAACGACGACACTCGAATAGAATAGAAAAGGTGCATAAATCTCTTTAATTAATAATCATCATCAAAAAGGTCTTAAAGTATTTTGAATATCCCTCACAAAACTAACGCAAGAAGAAGATATACTCTAATAAGTGCTGCAAAGTTTACATGGAACTTTTGTAACTTATTCACGTAATAGAGCTTTCCTAGTTTTTATACAAATAATTTTAAAAAAAAATCTAGTAAATGCAATGCACTATCTGAACAAGAATAACATTCAACTCCTTTAATATAGCAAGTCTTCTATTTAATTGACACCTCACATCAAAGAGCAAAATTAGGTGCAAATGATAGCCTTCAAACTTATTCCTAATATTGACACCCCATCTTCTGGGAAAAGGTATAAGTTCCTGAAGATATACGCAAAAATCATAAACTTTTAAAACAAGTTAACTAATGATACAAATACACTCAGTTGTTTTAATAGAACTTTTACTAGATCAAGAAATTGCAAGTTTGAGAAATTACCATCACCAACAAAACTGAAATGTGAGGCAGCAATCCCATACTGAAGTACTCATGTTTGTCCATTCAAATGCAAGCACATCTATTGTTGTAAGGCGGCTTCCTGAAGTCGGACAAACAACAAAGAAATTAAAAAACATTATACAAAGCCAAACTTCACTTCAAGTGTTCAGCAAGCTAATTTGAGTAAGTATGAGAAAAAATGAAACTGGTATCAGAAACTATAGGAAGTGGCTGACATGTTATGTGTATTTGCAGAATGAGGGGGGGGTCTGAGACTCACAATGACAATGGAAAATTAAAATAAAAGGTAACTACCCACAATTATACAACTTAAGATGAACTAACAAGGTGTTAGAAGCAAAATTTTCCGAGCAATTATTTACTCGTTTAGAAGTCCGATAAATGGAGCACTATGACATCTTGCTTGGGCAGAGCTTGCTGACACCTACTATTTTCAAGTTTGACAAGTGCTAATAAAGACTGAAATGGTGATAGTATATACATATATACATGTAAGATTTAGCTACAACTGTGACGTAAGAACCAGAGATAAGAAACATCCTTGCTTAGGTAATTCACATCATCTGTCATACTCTTTTTTTAAATAAAATCACTCAGAAATAATAATAATCAAAATGTCACCCAATACTCATAAAATCAAATGGTATATTGTTCACCACATTCGTCAAGCCTGAAGGAGTAATTATAATGAGCCCAGCTGACAACATTCACATACAAGTACACTAATTAACTACCAGAATCAGGTCTTAACTAGTGGTTCATTCATTCACCGAAGATGAGCAATTTTATCCATGCCCTTTCTAGGAGGCCTCCGTACAACCAACTTAAAAAATAAAACTTTGGCTCAATAGCTAATATAAAGTGGAAAAGGAAGGGAAGTGGAAAAATGTCTCAAGAAAGTGCATACTCTGAACGGAGGCAGAATATGGAGCAAAACTTAGAAGGATAACAAGGATAGAGCATAATCCACAGAACATAAATAAACTCATCCTAAATCCTTCTATCCTAACAACACATCATAACACTTCCGAAAGTCAAGAAAAACCATACCTGTAGAATTATACACATTAGAGTTTTCATAACTTGGGAAAAAGCATACCTGTAGAATTTATACACAGTAGAATTATAGAAAAAAACATAAATTCATCAACAGAGTTTTCATTCTTCCTCGTTAATTCAAAGTCTTGAAGATAAATCTTCCATACCAAAATAGAATATATGTTACCCAAAACCCTAATTTGCGAAGAATTTATTTCACAACATGAAAAAAACTCAAAATTCAAAACTCTAACTTGCAATTCAACAGAAATCCTGAGAATTAGACCACTGTTTCAAAAAAATCAATCCAGAAATGATTCGACACCAAATAAATAATCCAAACAAACGATTAAACAAACAAAAAAAAGAGATGATTTTTTACAAAGAAGATTGAATGCAAAATTCTGAGCGTATAATGAGATTTAGAACTAATTAACCAAAGAAGGAGGAGAAATGACCTTAAGAGAGAGAAAGTACTGGCAATGAGAAGAGAAAGAAGTGGAATACTTCAAAATTAGGTGAAATTTTAAGAATCCTCAGCTTTGAAAGTTTTAACGATGACCCCAAATCGTGGAGAAGGGTTTAAGTTTTCATTTTAAAGTTAAGATAACGGCGCGCATATCATTTTGTTAACTTTTTCACTTTTCTTTCTTTTACGACATATTTTTCTTACTCGTCGTTAGATAGTAGTCGTTGATAGTGTTGTTTCTAGTAGTGATTATGTGGTTTTTGTTGATGATTATTCGCGTTTTTCATGGCTATATCCACTTAAGCTGAAATCTGATGTCTATTCGACTTTCTTAGCTTTTCAAAAACTAGTTGAGAATCTTCTTAACTCCAAAATTAAGTTTTTCCAAAGTGATGGTTGACGTGAGTTTGATAACACTCCTTTACTGCAACATTTCTGTGATTCGGAAATTTATTTTCGGAAGTCTTGTGCTCGGACTCAAGCGCAAAATGGTGTTGCGGAAAGGAAACATCGAACCATTATCGAGATGGCCCATACTATGCTTATTCAATCTGAGTTGCCACATCGATATTGGGTCGATGCGTGTTATAATGTTGTTTATACGATTAATCGTATTCTTAGTTCGGCATTGCAGGGTTCATCCCCGTTGCCAAACTTTTCCATCGTCCCCCTTCATATGAGTTTTTGAAATGTTTTGGTTGTGCTTGTTTTCCGTTGCTTTTAGATCCTAAGATCAACAAATTACAAGCTAAGTCGATTCAATGTGTTTTCATTGGCTATGCATCACAATATAAGGGCTATCGATGTCTTGATCCTCTTTCTAGCAAGGTTTATACGAGTCGTCATGTGTTATTTCTTTAACGTAAATTTCCGTATCTCTCTCTTGTGTCTAGCACGTCTCATGACTCCTCCGTTACCGATGACTTAGACCCCTTGGTTTTGTTTTCGACTGCCACCACGTCTTGTGTCTCACCTATGGCTTCGGTTCCCTCCCCTATTGTGTCAAACGATTCGTCGTTGTCTAGTCCGCGGCTCCATTCCACGCCCCAACCCCCTTGTTTAGTCACCCGCATAGCAGTTCGCAGGATCCCAACCCCGCGCCCGCAGCTACGTCTTGCTCAGCTACACAAGAATCTGCCTGCCCGCGCGCGTACTCTGCGCCGCAGGTTCTCGATCTCTGCCTAGCACCCTGCAGGCAGACACTCCCGCGCCAGAAGACATGCTGCACATCCCCCTTGCAGCTTCTGCCGGCCCGCATGCCCTCCTGCGCCCGCAGACGCCCTCACCTCCCCTTCGTCATCTATGCATGCGGACTCACCTGCATCCACACCCATTACCTCTTCCTCGTCTTCCTTGGTCGTTCCCCTTGATGTACCTCTTGTGTCACCCCGTCTACTATTGTCCCTCCCCCTAGGCGTCCTAGAAAGTCGTCTAAGTGTGTCGATCCTACTAATGTCCATACAATGGCAACTCGTTTAAAAGACGGAATCATTTCAACTAGGAATTTAATGAATTTAAAAAATGATGTTGTTGAGTCTGAACCGTCTAATTTTAAGCAAGCGTCTAAAGATTCTCGCTGGCAACAAGCCATGTGTGATGAGTATGAAGCATTAATTAAGAATGATACATGGGAACTTGTGCCTCGCAACAAGAATAGAAACGCCCTTGGTTGTAAGTGGGTGTATAAGATTAAATATAATTCTAACGGTTTTGTGGAGCGGTTTAAGGCCAGACTTGTTGTTTTTGGTAATCATCAGCAGGTACGTATTGACTACTTTGAAACCTTTAGTCCTGTCATTAAGCCTACTACTGTTCGCTTAGTTTTAACTCTTGCTGCTACTTTTAAATGGCCTATTCGTCAACTCGATGTTAAAAAGGCTTTCCTTCATGGTTTCCTCAATGAGGAAGTCTATATGCGTCAGCCTCCTGGTTTTGAACATCCTTCTCAACCACATCATGTTTGTCGGTTACGAAAATCCATTTATGGTTTGAAGCAAGCTCCTTGAGCTTGGTTTTCACGTTTCAGCAACTTTCTACTCTCTATTGGTTTCAAGTGCAGCAGTTGTGACACCTACATGTTCACTCTCAAACATAGTGGTCATATTATCATTCTCTTGCTATATGTTGATGATATTGTGCTTACAGGTAGTAGTTCCTCTGTGCTTCAGAAATTTATCAGTGGTCTCTCTGCCCAGATTGCTATGAAGGATTTGGGTGATTTGCATTATTTCTTAGGCATTCAGGTTTTACGTACTCCTCAGGGTTTGATGTTGTCTCAAAACAAATATGTAATTGATCTTCTTCAGAAATTTCATCTTCATACTGTCAAACCCGTACGTACTCCTATTATCTCTCGTGTCACTCTTTCTCTCTTAGATGGTGAACTTTTTGCTGATCCCACATATTATCGTAGTATGGTTGGTGCATTACAATATTTGACTATGACTCGTCTTGATATTGCCTATGATGTTAATTCGGTTTCTCAACTTATGCATGCGCCTCGTACTACTCACCTTCATGCTGTGAAAAGAATTTTCAGGTATCTGCAGGGAACTTCTGATTATGGGTTGTTTCTTCATAGTACTGGCTCCCCTACTGTGACTGTTGCCTATTCTGATGCTGATTGGGCCGGGTGTCCTTACACTCGGCGTTCTACTACGGGTTATGCTATCTTCCTAGGGAATAAGTTGATCTCCTGGCGCTCTAGGAAGCAACCTACTATCTCGAAGTCTTCTACTGAAGCTGAGTATCGTGTTGTTGCCTACACTGCGGCCGAAACAATTTGGATACGTCAATTGTTGGCTAATTTAGGGTATTTTCATCGACGGCCTACCATTCTCTATTGTGACAATGTTTCTGCTATGTATCTTACTGCCGATCCTGTTCATCACGATCGTAGTAAGCACATTGATGTTGATTATCATTTTGTTCGTGAGATGGTTGCTAAAGGTGGACTTCAGGTCAAGCACGTTCCGACACAGTTGCAGGTTGCTGATATTTTTACTAAGGGTCTTTATTCTGAGTTGTTTTGTAAACATCGTTCCAATCTATCCGTGATTCCTCCCCGTAAAGATTGAGGTGGTGTACTAGGGTAATTTGGTAATTAGACTCTTAGTCTTATAAAGACGGTTTTTTATACCTCTATATATATAATAATGCCAGGCAACCTAAACAGGTTAGCCAATTATTCCAATACTCGTACAATGGGGAAATAGATATTCTTAAAATTGAAAAGATTCAAAGTGGGAAGAACTTTTTGAAACATCCAAAAAAGAAAAATGGGAATATCAAAAGGGAACGGATGGAGCATAATTTACTAAAACGGTTTTTCTAGCTAATCCACCAAGCGTTTAGGATTCGCTATTTAGATTCTCCTTTTCCACAACCAATTTGTTAAACAAGTATAAGCGAATATAGAAATTATCTTTTTAATCATTACTGATTATGAATCTCTCTCCATAAGATAATTATTACAAAAATAAGGAAAAGTTGCGAGAAATCACCTTTTAAAACAACAATTTTGCGATAAACCACCTCTTAAAACAATTTTTGCGAAAAAAAGTCTAAAACATAAATTTATTTGTGAAAAGAAACCCCATGCATTAAGTTGCCCTTTTTTTAAAGGTACAATTTGAATTATAAAAGGAGAGAAAAAGTAATCAGAGTGTGGCAATATAAATTTTTAAGTTGGTTGAATAGAAAAAGGATAGATCAATGCTTGAGAAAATAAGTCAGCGCCAGATTTTTGCCTCGACATTTTTTTTTCATAAATATAATTTTGTTTTAGGTTTCTTTTCTCAAATCGAGGTTTTAAAATGTGGAATTTGACAATTTTTCCTAAAGATATAATCTTTTGTATTAGCTATCTTTCTTTTACATGTTTGTTGTAGGAGGGGGAATCTAAATAATTAATCTTATGCGCCTGGTGCATAGGTTAGAAAAATTGATTATTATGCACCCGATAATAAAATACACAAATAAAATGGTATATTTTATATTATAATTTGCTCATTTATTGATTTGGATCTCTATATGGTGAAAGTTTCAGTCCTTTGGAGTTGCATATGGATAATGATTGAGAAAATAGAAGTGTACCATGTTTGATCCGTCAAAAGCTTATTCGACCAGATTATGCTTGGTGATGATGCCATGAAACGGTTTTTGGAAATATTGAGTATTTCCAAGGCTATTAAACGAATAAGAACGAAATAAAGAACTTTCGGTTCAATGTATCGTGACGTTTTCGATACCACTAACTTGAAAACGTTAATTCGGTGCAACGATGGTGCTCATTTCTATTCGCCTATTCATTCCCCAAGGTTAACACACCACTCTCACTCAAAGGTAATTTTAGGTGAGAGGTTGAATTCTCAAAAACTTGTGTTAGAAGAGAACACGAGGGATAGTAAAAATATGAAGTAGTAAGTATATCATTGTAAGCACAAACTCTTCAAGGCCAGACTGTTGTACCATATAAATAACATTTCAAGAACTGCCAAGGGTCCTGCGAAGAAGGTGAGAGGAGTCATGTAATAAGAAATTGACACGTGACACTCCTATGGATGACACGTGACACTCTACAGGATGACACGTGTCAGCACTATGGCAACGACATGTGTCATTTTACCCTTAGTAGAACAAGTTTGGTGAAGTAGGCTTATTCATAGGCTGATGTAACTCCTACAGGCCCAAATCCTAAAAAGACAACACATGATTGGCAAAGCAGTCAATGTCTGCCGCAATGCAACCTATCATTGGCCAAGCAATCAAAAACCCCTATTCTCAGGCAATTAAAATGGAACCATCACATCCCTCGCTCTTTAGTATGAATAATCTTATGTCACATTTGAAAAGGTAGAATCTCTCTCCTATAAAAAGTGACATTACTCTCCAATTATTTCATCAGAACATTCTCTCTCTACTTTCTATTTCTTCTAACTTGACTCAAGCTTCGGCGGGAGGGGGATGGGGTGGATCCTCTCAAAATCTTCCCAAGTCAGTTAGGCGGTTCAATATGTTGCATACGCTTGAGAAGTTTGTGATCGTTTTAAGTTCCATAACATTTGGCGCCGTCTGTGGGGAGGCGTATAGAAATTACTCACTTGTACTCATTAAATATGGCTCGTAACCAAAGCATGAAGATTATAATAGAACATACGGAAGAGGATGAATGCCTGGCTTGTAGGCATGACCGTCATCCGATTGGCAGGTCGTTTGGAGAACATCTGAGTAAAGAATCTCATTTGCAAAATGCTATACTAGAAAGTAATCTTAATCGGCCAGTGACCGTAACCCATCTATAAATCGTCCTTAATAACATCCGGACTAAGATGACTGATGTCGATATAAACAACTCAAAAACAATATGATCTTTTTAATGTAGGAGGACAACAACAGGGTGCTCCATCCAAGGCTACACACCCTGAATGAACTCAAGTAGCTGATCCAGGCCTCAGTTGGCATGCTCCATCGAAAAAATCACAAACGATTTCAAAAGAAAAGCAACCGGTTAGGAGCGATGAGGCAAGGAGGCTCAAGTTGAATGTCATAGTTGATGCACAAGGAAGACAAGGGTGCTCCTCGGATGGAAACTTTACAACCTGATGTCCATCAAAATCTAGAGGCGAAGAAGCCAACGCCTTTGCAAAGATGAACCACAGGCTCTGCTCCTGAGTTAAGGGATCCACCTTTGATTCCTTTCTCTCAGATGGAGGGTCATAGGCCATCTTCTTTAATTCTCCACTTGGCTTACGCTCAAAGTGGGTATGGGGCGAGGTCGTCTAAACAAGTGTTGAGAGATACCAACCCTTTGCATAGTAGGTGGGGACACTTATTCTGAAATGGATACCCCATTCTCGACTAGGATAATGTATGCTCCCCCATTTCCTAAAGTGAAGCTTTTAACCATTGACCCTTTCGATAGTATAACTGTTCTAGATTATCATTTATCCTCCTACAAACATCAGATATATCTAAACCCCGTGGATAATTCCATATGGTGCAAAATTTTACTAGCTACTCTAAGGGGAGTAGTTCGATAATGGTTTAATAACCTTCCCCCAAACTGTGCCGCAGTTCCACTAATCTTAGCTACTTGCACACCAACCATTTTGTAGCCAATCGTCAGGAGCAACAGACCATCATACACCCGGGGAAGATAATCCAATTGCCCAAGAAATCTCTAATAAGCTTCGTCAAGAGATATAACCTTGAGTCTCTTTATACCTCGGACCAAAAGCTCGTATTCCTTTTGATGGCTTCATTGGAGGGCTTCGACAAGCGAGTTTTAAGTTTGATTAGGTTTAGAAAAAAAGTGACCACGATCTCAAAGGCTTTGAAGGAGGTAGATGGCTTTATTCATTTTATTGAGGTATGTGCTGAGGCTATGCACCCTAACTATAAGAAGGTTGAAGCAGGTGCTGTAAAAATAGAAGAAGGATGCAAAGAAGGCTGAGACTTGGAGTGTGGTTCCAGCAGAGCACAATCAGGGGTAAAATAAGAGGAAGAAAGGATGATGGGGGATCCAACAGTGTTCAACAAGAAGCTTTACTCTATTTTGATTAAGATTAAAGATTATCATGGTCTAAAAGTTTAAGCTGAAATGAAGACTCCCTACAAAAACAGAGATAGAAGAAAGTTTGCCACTTTCACAAAGGTTGTATCCATAAAACAAATGAATGTGAAAAATCTCGAGGGAGCTCTTAAACAATTGGCCAGGTAAGAAAAGAGAAACCCTAGTTGCCCTAATGTAGAAGAAAATTCCAATGAAAAAGAAGGAAATTTGATATATCTTTGACTGGAGATTTTATGTTATTAGATATATCTGTTACCCGATTATTTCCTAACTTTCTTCATTTTCTTATCTTGTAAATGACTTCTAGTAAGGGGTTTTATTAGGCTTTTCTTGGACTACAAAAGGAATCATTAGACCTTCATTTATTTATTAGTAACTTATGTGTTAAAGATTCCTATTTTGTAATCCTCTAGGTTTTCCATGAAGAGTAAAGAAAGCTCTTGAATGCCCACCCGTGGAGTAGGTTTTCCATGAAGAGTAAAGAAAGATCTGACTTAAGTATTGGAGGGACGATCCCATGTACAACTAGCCCCCGGGGTAGCTCACCATCGTTGTTTTGTTGGAGCTCTATTCAAGAAGACCTCGAACAGTCATTTTCATCTACTCTAAGTTGGTCTTGTACTCCCAGAATATAAATTCACCGTGTTTCTTTATTCGAAACACCATTATTCAAAACTATGTTTAAATGTAGTTATGCAAACACAAAGGTAGGCACAGTGTCTTGATGACTTGCACCTATGTCTTACAGAAAAAAGTTCAACCTCAATAGACGAGGATGATTTAAGTCTCATTTCTATAAAACTAATACATCTTTTTCCCATAAACAAACTAGCCACTTTTCTTAGTACTATAATTGATGGTTGCCAAGAAATGCACGATATTTTTCCAATATGGAAAATGATTTGAAAATTCTATCTAAGCAAAAAATTGGCCATTGGAGGAAAATAAAAGTCTAATCAAAGGAAATGAAAACTTCAGAAAACGGTTGCGGATCAAAATGCTAAGTTAACCGCACTAAAGTATGATAACCTCAAAAATTGTTGATAAAATTGTGCCGTACAATGAGGACAAAATTTAGATTTTGAAAATAGAATTAGAACCCTAAATCAAGAGCTAACTGGGTTGAGAAATGAACGACAACAGTATAAAATTGCTTGTCTCCAGATGTCTCCAGATTTAGATTTCAGAAATGATTGCGAAAAGGCTAATGGGGACTTAATTACATTAAAAGATAAAAATGATAATTTAAAGATCACGATTTAGTCTATTAAAGTACAGCTAAGAGAAGCTTGCAAGGCCCACTCTAGAAATGAAATCCTAAAAGGGATAACTAGTTTGGGTAATAACCGAAACAACAATGTTTAGGATACATTGACCAGAGACACAGTGTATAGCATAAAGTTAGAAATTTGGATGAGACTTCAGTAAACAAAAATATGTTGATTTACTTGAATATTTGGTTTGCTACTTATGTCGAAAAAGTGAATGCCGTATGGATTACTGTAAGATTAAGAAAAAGTGTGTTGAAAAGAATACTAAGTATGTGAATCAAATATGGGATAGAAAGGATATACTTGAACATCAAAGAAAGAAGCAGGGACCCATGCAAATTTGGGTTCCTAAAATTAACAAGTGGTCTCTTTGCAGGTGAATGTGAGAGGAAGCAGCCTATGGTACCTTCCACAGTGGTTCCTTAATACATGACTAGTGATAAATTTCAATTTCTCTCACTTGTATCCTACAATGGAGGGTGTGTTACATTACGAAACTATTAAAAGGGTGGAACAATTGACTTTGGGATTATCTTCTCTCATAGATATGTTGAATCTGAGTCCATAATATATGTCCATGTGAAAGTTTATGAATAAGTCTTTTAATTTTGATTTAGGCGCCGCAAGGTCTATTGATGTTGTCTTGATTCTTAGTTGCCAAATAATTAAGCTAAATGATCCAAAGATGCCGAACTATTATGCTATGAAATGTCGATCCACTTTTCTATGGCAAGATTGATCTTTAGCCCAATCTTTTGTTTTTCTTCTTTAGAGCTCGACATTTGAGCTCTATTTTTTCCTTCTTTACATATGCCTCATTTCCTTTTCCAATCATATCCTTCTTTTATTCATCCATTAAACTCATTAAATGCTCTTGACCTTGATTCGTGATCATGCTTAAGATAAAAGGTATATTGTTAGATGATAAAAGAAGATGCATATGTTAAAGGGGGATTTGATGAGGTCCAAAATGAGTGTTTATAAGTTATGTGATGAAAATCACAGTTACACTGTACATGGCACGGTGCTAGGGGCAGTATCTCAAGAAGCACTAAGGTCACAACTCACGGATCCTTCTTCTTCGATTATGATTTTTCATTGATTAACTCTAGGATTTTTGTATGTTCTGAATATTCTTAAAAATAAAAAAAGGAAGGTTGAGAATAATGAAAAAAGAACCTTCCATTATATAAAAAAGGAGAGATTCATTTTAGACTTCAATTATGAGATGAAGAAAAGAGTTGTGATGATCATGTATCTAGATTGCTGAATATCCGAAGCAAGTTTATGCTTGACGAGAAGCGACTATCCGTTGCCACATTAACTTAAACAATACCCAAGTGAAGAAAAATTGGCACTCCTTGCGTCCTAATGTCAAAAGGTGAGTCTATGGTCTGAGCACTTGTGGAGCATATATATCTCTATACCAACCACTTCAAGCTTGCCTACCTTTTTTCTTTACCCTACTTTTGTAACTTTGATTTGTGAGTTGACCTATTTCTTGCTTCATAACTTTGGATTGTGAGTTAGATTATTTCTTTCTTTATGGCTTCGGATTGTGAATTGAATCTTGATGTAGCACCAACATCATTAGATTGATTTTTTCTTAAGCTACTATTATGCATGGATAATTAACTTCGAACTCTGAAACTACGGACGTTTTGTGCCTCCTCAATTTGGATAATTCCAAAGGGGAAAGATTTGGTATATAGTATTATATTAATGCTAGACGTTTATTCCCATGTCATCAGATCATGTTGCCAATGTGATGGATTCCCATTATGATGTGCATTGTCTACTTCGATTCTTTCTCATCTGAAAATATATATGCTTGTGTTGATGGAAGTATTATGTGTTTGTCATCATCAAAACTGGGGAATTTGATGTGACTCTAAGTCTATGATATTTTGATGATGAAAAGCACTTTATGTTAATATGTGAATTGTGTACAATGACCTAAGTAAATTGATGAGCTCGGATGGTCAATGGAAGCTCAAGGACGGGAAGTTATGGAAGCTTAGGTTTTAGTTATCTTTTTCTTGCTATGTTAATGTAATCAACTCTTGGAAAATTGTGTTAAAGCTAAAATATGAATTTAGGATAACTAACTATATTCTTAGAGTTAGGAAAATAAATAATTATGTTATTATCATAAAAGGGGATCAATCAGTCTTATTTGTGTTTTTTCGAAAATTCATTTAAAAATAAACTTATTTAATAAAATTAAAAAGATTTTTCGCAAAAAATTTGAAAAGAATAAAAGATGGAATTTTTAATCTTCTAGAAACAAAATTTTTTTTATAAGAAAAAAAATTCGATTTTAATAAAGATAGGAATTTTGAATTTAGTTATAAAAGAAATAAAATAAAATCTTTTAAAATCAGTTTTGCAAATAAAATCTTTTCCAAATATTCATAGCTTATCTTTTAAAGGAAAAGATTTCATTCCTTATCTTAAGGAGCATGATTATCTTCAGAAGGTTGTTTTATCATTTTTGAGTAATCATTGGTCCATCTTGGTACAAAAATGGTTTTGCAAACAAGTAACGATGCCCCGTCGCAAGTTGGTCTAGAACACTAGGGAGGTGATTTACTCTCCTAAGAGTCTCCGGCCCTTAGCAATAAGGATTACCTTTAAAACTAAAGAAACCTCGCTAGCTTAATTGAGCACAGAACTATCAATTGCTAAGAAATAGCGTGCTAAATATAACTTAAATAACTTTGTAAGAGTTATAGAGAGACAAGTGGCCAAAATAATATAAGAAAACCTGAAAGAAACTATTTCATTTCACTGATGATATAATTCCGGTCTTACACAAAATTCTATGGAAAGAAAAAGTACAACAAGCTTAATTGAGGAAGAAAGAGAGGAATACCGTCATCCTTCTTGCACTCAATGAGACAATAACAGTGGAAGGCGTTTAGAACATGGAGTGTTCGTGTCAAATAACTACCTAAAACTATGCCTAAGATCTAAGGGTAAATTCTGATACTCCCTCCGTCCCATATTAGATGATACAGTTTCACATGCACAAAGTTTTAGGAGTGTTATTTGACTTCTTTATTTCATTGTGAGTAGTTGGTTGTTGGTATTTGTTTATGTATATAAAGTACATGGTGGGGTAATGTAAAGGGATTAGGGTGGGTGGGCGGGACCCATTCATAATAATAAATTATATTTCTATTGTAGAGGCGTTCCATTTATAGAGTATATCATCCAATGTGGGACGGACGAATATAGGAAGTGTATCATCTAATATGGGACGGAGGGAGTAATATTTTTAGTTTACTTCCATGCCATTTATAGAAGTGTATTAACTAATGTGGAATGGATGAATAAAGGAAGTGTATCATCTAATATGGGACGGATGGAGTATTTATTGTGTTGATGATTAATTGTTGATGTCTTCCTTCGTCTGGTTGAAGCCTCTATTTATAGCTAAATGGGGCAGCAGTTCTCTATCTTCGAATTTGAATTATCTTCTAACCTCCAAACTGCTGGGAAAGTTTTGAATTTTGCGCCTAATAATGGGCGCTTCTTGAAGCTTATAGAGTTTGCATCCCTCTGAGACTCTGGTTGGCTTTTGGGCCTCCTAACATTTAATAAGTGTACGTTGTTTGACTAGGTCAACATAACTTGGACCTGGGCTAAAAGGAAATGGGTTTTTGTGACCCATGGGTCTTAAAGCCCAAAAAATAAAAGTGGTAGTAACAAATGCCCCCCTGATTTGTGAGGTTGATGTGCTACAAACCTTGCAAATCAATGCACTTGAAACTGGTGCAAGATTAATTAATAATTTTCATTCGTAGAAGTATAAAAATTACACAAATTCCTAAATCATGTTTCATTCTCTCTTGGTAAAAAAAATGATATGGACATTTTAGGTGATAAAACCAAACGCATACAATTGGCAGTAGAATCTCTTTAGATATGAGATTTTTAAAACTAAACAAAAGGTAAGAGTCTCTTCAGGAGTATGAGACTATGTGGTACTTACACTCTAGTTTGAGCCCAACCTTCTGGTAGGATGACTTCTTCTCCTGGATGATGATTATCTTTGAAGATGAAATGATGTCCATGCCATCCCATAGTTACACCGGCTTCTGCAATATGCCCATCAGGACTCATACGAGGAGTCCCTTCATAGAGACATCCCATGTTTTTACCTTCACATTTGCAGGTAAACTTTATGATTTGATGAGGGACATCAAGATACTTTCGAGGCCTTAAGACTAGTACGCGAGAAGATGCATAATGGTATAATGGTATATTAATTCTTCTATGTACCTGCCAGGTTTATGATACTTTTGCACAATCAGTTTTCCCAATCCCCTACACATAGGGAGTGCACGTTGGCGGGTTGCCTCATCCATTATTTAGAAAATGAGAAGAGAAAGGATATCAGTATCAGAGCCTACTTAAAAGGCAGGAGTTTCATTAGGTTGATCATAGAGTATTTTGGGTTTCCTGTGGAAATGCCGATTGACATCCCTTTCCCAGAGTTTCTGCTCATAATATCCATATGCCATGAGATCTCTAGTTGTATCATCATAACGAAGATAATGATTTGGGCAATCGGGCTTAGTGGATGATTCTTCTGGTTTTTTGAATGTAGGAAACTTTCGTAGTGAGTTTTCCATATTTGAACAAAATAATTATTCAGAAATGGTTTTGTGTTCGTAGTATCTTTTTACTTCTTTTATTGAGTATAAGAAATGGGTGTTTACTTGGTTGTAACTAAGTATACGTATAAGAGTCATGTTCCTTTGTAGTTGTACGTGGGAGAGTCACGTTCATTTAACAAATGCTGCTCATTAGCAGTTAGTAAATCGTGACTTCCTTATATTTAGGATTAACTCTTAAAATTATTAAATAGTTTTTCTGTAATAACCTATTTATTAGAATATAGCAAACATATATATTAGGGATATATAAGACCAAATTTGCAGCAAATGCATAAGTTTATTATTCCAGTTTTTCTAATAACCAAAATAATAAAACATAAAAACAAAGATAAATAAACAAAAATAGACTCGGGACTTTCTCATTATCTACCATCAATTGTTACATTCATACCATAAAATGAAAGAGAGTCTAGGCTATTACATCAGATTGTTCCTTCTAAACATAGATCTAGCTATACATTTAGAAAATCTAATTGTAATAGTAAACCCTAATTTTCTAACTTAGTTGAAAACAAACTAGGTAAAGTTAGAGGTGATAGTGATGGAGATCAAAGCAGGAGGATGAAAAAGATGATGATGATGATGATGAAAAGGATGAAGAGGATGCAGAAGACAATGGCTGGTCTGAAGGGGGATCAAAGCAAGGTGAAAAGAAGAAATAGAAGGGTGGAAGAGAAGAAAAAAGAAAGAAGGAGGAGAGTTTGAGGGACAGAAGGACTCTAAACCATGACTTATCTCCAGTTACCAAGACTGCACCATACATGTCGCTATCCTAATCATTGGTGGTTGGAGATTGACCACCGCCCATAGATGGTAAAGAAGGAGGAGAGTTCCAGGAGGAATCATCCCCTGAAGGAGAAAAGGGAGAAGAAGGAGAGAGCGACATAATGGAATGAGGAGAAGGGGGGAAGAGGTCTCTCACCATCAGAGTCTGTTTGGTCAGACTCGGAACCCAGAGAACCAGCTTCTTCTCTGTCAAGTTCGTCCAAGATGGCATCCATCCTCCTCTGTTCTTCTTCTTGGAGCAGTCTTCTTTCTTCCTCGATCCTAGAAACTTCAGCTGGTAATGAAGCTGGTGGTGGAACGGATGATGAAGCAGGTGAGGGAGGTGAATTTTGAGGAGATAGGAGGTTGGTTGAAACCCCAGGAGCTTGGTGACTTGATTCACCAACATGCTTCTGCCTTTTTGATGGAGGTTCTGACATCTTGAAGATTGGTTTTGTTAGGATGAAAACTTGTAAGGAGATTTCTTTGAAGGAAATCTGGAAAAAAGATGAAGATAGGAAGTGATTGTTGTAAATTGCCTTTACTTACCCCTTCTTAAATAGAGAGAAAGTAAAACCATATCAACTTCTACTCTCACTGAGTTAGAATCTGCATTTAATTCTTGCGAAGTGATTTGACAGTTGGGAAGCATATTTCTAGACGTCATTTACCAACCACATCTCTTTGTTTGCTTAGAGTAATAATTACTGAAATGTAATAAGTTCTCTTTCTTGGAAGTTGGAAAACTAAAACCAATAGGATTTTTGTCTTAATTTGTATTAAAAATCCCTTCAGTTGGCATTAATGAATAAACCACCATTTTCCCGCTTAATTGTAATAAAACCCCAATTGTGTTTATTGGGAACAATAAAATAAGGGGTAAGGAGCCACGTCATCTATATTATTTTCAACGGTCTTAAATTACCCCGATTAATTTAAATTCTGGGTAAATTGAAATTCCGTTACTTTCTCTAAACTCTTTCTCTTAACCAAAAAATCATTTGAGTTCCATTTCCCTCTCAATTGAAGCTCTCAAGTCCCAATTTATGGAATCTCAGCGTATTTGCCACCTATTCCTCTAGTGGGAAGATATTGTGAATGCTTCAAATCTCCAGAAGCAAAGAAGCTTTGTGAGATTGCCAGAGACTTTGAACTAGAGTATCGTCGTAAGGTGATGTGGGTTTTCAAAAAGTCTGAGCATCTTGATGTTTCTGGTAAGTTAGTTTACCTTGGTCCTACTCTTAGTTTTCATAGTAAGGATAAAGAGGCTAGGAATAGGGTATGCCTTAGTTTGCAAATGTATTATAAGTACTTCTAGCTTGGGACCTTTAGTATTCAATGATGAACCCTTTAAGTTATAATGGCCTTCAGCCAGAAAACCTATTTATGGTTGAGTTCAGGGGATAAAGGCCAGAGCTTGGTTTGAGAAGCTGGCTCCATGCCACTCAAAATGGCAGGATTTAAAGATTTATTGCTTTCTAAAATTAGCTACATACAACACCATTCCCTTTGATGGTTCTGTAACTTCTTTTTTCCTTTCCTTATAGATTCCAGTACTTAATTGTTTTGTACTGAGGAAAGGGACTATGACCATTACTTTAGCAGACATAACTATTTTGATTGGTTAGTCTCCTTATGCAGCTGAGAAAGATTAACAGCCTGTTTTCTATGTGTTACCTAAAGCCAAAGATTTGTATTGTCAAGCTCATAGTATGTTCCAACAACTGGTTAGAGGTGGATCAGGTAAAACCACTTTAAAATGTGGTTTCCAGTTTATAGTTGACTATTTTGTGAATACAGCCAATTATAGTGGGGGGAAGAAGTGCTTTTTATCACCTTTGCCTTGGCTAACCTTTTGATGCCTAAAGTTGGTGGCATGACTGCCTTGTTTCTCTCTTTAGCTGCCAATATAGCTGAACAACATACCAGAGTAGCACTAGGGCCATTGGTGCTAGGTCAACTTTATAGGAGTCTGTTTAGATGTAGGGAGGCTAGTTTGACCATAAGACCAGATGGGACAACTACCTCAGAGTTTGTGTTTGGACCCATTTGGCTGGTGACTGTGTGGTGTTTTATGTATCTTAGGAAAATGATGTGCCTATAAACAGAAGAGGTTCTCAGCAAAGAACTGAGTAGGGAGCTATAGGAAATTACAGATTCCAAAGGTAAGATACCTCTAGAGTCTCTTCATTTTACTATCCCAAAGACTGTAGTTGTTATGCCGAGGTTGCATTCAACTTATTAGATAATGCTCATTTTAGAGAGCCTTAGGCTTTGTTGGCTGAGTTACTTGGGGGTTTTGGATATAACCCAAAGACTTATTGGTCTTACTTAAGAAGTAATGAGCAAGAGCAACCAGATACCTTTGAATGGTATCCTTCTGCTATCCCAAGTTGGCTGAGAGGTGAAGCTGTTCAAATGCCCTTCTGGAGTTCAGCCATATATGCCAAGGATTTGATTGCAGCTGAACCAGATAACTTTGGATTTGAGGTTTACAATCCTCAACTAGTAGCACACCAATTTGTATTGGTACAAGGTTTTGCTATTCCCCTATATATGACTCACAACAACCCTTGGGAGCAAAGAGGTATACATAAGGAATTGGATGTCTATACCAGCAAGTCTCTCAACATCATAAACTTTGGGGTTCAAACCTGGTTATAGGGGAGATCTTCAGCGGATTACCAACAGTGGTGGTCTCTTTGTGCCATTCACCAAGATTCTGTTCAGCAAGCTGCTCTAACTAGATTGAAGGATAGCTTAGTTTTGAAACTCGGTACAGGTAAGCTATGCCTACTTGTCTTTCCAGATTCTGTTTAATTTGTCAATTAGTAAAATTGACAATCTTTGTCTTTCAGAAAAAAGAAGAGAATGCTTAGATACTGCTCTTTAAGTCCATCTGCTCTTCTTTCACAACTAGGGGTGTCAAAGGACTTCCCTTTAATTGTTGATAAGGAAGATGAAGAGTTTAAGACTGGTGGAGCTCCAGTACAAGATTTCAGACAAGGTTGCATGGTTTATATTCCCGAAATAGACCCTCATACAAGAGGTGAAAGGAGGAAGAGGTCTCATTGGGTAGAAATGTCTTTGGAGTTAGCTGATGGAGGTCGAATACAGAGGAAATTGGATCATATGTTTGAAACCAAACCTCCCTTGTGTATGGAGATGCCTCCTGTGGCTACATCATCTGTGGTCAAACCAAGAACAGAGACACTAACTGACAACTTGACTCTAGTTGTACCTTCACAACCTGCCAATGAAGATTCAGATCCTAAAGAAGATCAAATGATGCTCTCTGATATGTTCAAGAAAGGTAAGATTGTTAATATTTAGACTTGACATTATAACATGGTTATCAGTTATGTTGACTTGGTTTCCATGTTAGGTCCCACAGGCTCTCAAAAGCCTGATCTAGTATCAGTTGGTCTCAAGAGTACATGAGTCAATAGAAGGAAAACAATAGCTTCTAGTCCTAAAAAGAAGCATTGAACACCTAGAGTGGAGGTTGATACTCCTCATGGTTCTCCTTCTTCTAAGCCTCAAGTCATCTCTAGGGAGGAGAACTGGAGCCAAGGAAAATGGATGTGCCCCCCAGCTCTTCAAAGGAGATGGGGCATAGTCATGCAGAAATTACTCTTGGTGAAGAGGAGTCTACCCCCAGGTCACCGAGCTAAGCGTAAAAATGAGGAGACGGAGAAGGATGCCCCCCATGTTGAAGACATGGGGTTAGAACAGGAGAAAAGAACCATTGCTCAAACTGGGCAGGAGCAAGAACCTGATCAACAACAAGCAGCTTCTGCTATGTTGGATCTAAGTGGTTAGTTTCTTTTCATTCTGTTAGAGCCTATCTCTTTTGTACTCTCTTGAATTGTTGTACTTTTGATGATAGGGTCTTCCAACCATGAGGAGGAAGGAGATGTTCCTAACCAAATTCCAGATGATGCCACTTCCAACAAGGTAGTGTAGGTAGATGCTGAGATTCCTAGGGCAAGTGTTTCAGATGATGTAGTAAGTTACTTGGAAGTTGTGTCTAATTTAACTGCTCTACTGAAACCTGACCTCTCAGTAAATTCTGCACCCCCTTCTTGGATGGAGTTACAAACCCTGATTTAAGATTTTCTAGCAACCTTGACCAATAACACAACAAATATAGATACTGCTGGTCAATTATCTAAGGTGCTAAAGGATGGTATTTCATGTTTTTTGGAGGCCTATCCATCACATCGTAGAGCATGATGTGATTCCTTTACAAGTCAGGGTAACTCAACTGGCCAAGAAGTATGCAGAAGAGGAGGCTCAAATGCAGGAAGTGATCAAACAAGCAGAAGTATTACAGGATAGAGCTAAAAAGATAGCTTCCTTTGAGAAGTCCATGGGGGATTTGCATGTATAGTTGGCAGCTGTAGGAAAACGCGAGAAAAAGGCTTTGGAGGCACTTCATCAGGCTCAAGACGACTAAAAGGAGATATCTGCTCAGTTGGAGGAGATTAATAACCAATTACTGAGCACTAAGCAAAAGATTCCTCTTTCGAAAGAGAAAAT
This sequence comes from Patellifolia procumbens, assembly GCA_947645195.1. Taxonomy (NCBI): domain Eukaryota; kingdom Viridiplantae; phylum Streptophyta; class Magnoliopsida; order Caryophyllales; family Amaranthaceae; genus Patellifolia; species Patellifolia procumbens. Next base: position 87,950 of record CANSGD010000475.1, read on the forward strand.
CAAGCAAGCTTGTGAAGCTGTGAGTACTTCTAAGCTAACAAAGAATGAATTGTAGGCTAGCCAATGTCAGCTAAACCAGCAACTAATTAGTTTAGATATAGCTTTTAGGACAGCTATTAAGAATGCCTTAGAAGGCTAACTGTAATGAACAATTATCTTAATGTAAACTCTCCCAAAGCTGGGAGTGTCTTTCTTTAAAGGCTTCATCATGTAACTCCCATATTGATAGGTAGTATTTTTTAAGATATTTGCCATTTAAAGCTCTCTCAAAAACCTGTCCATTCAAGTTTTATAATAAATAAGCATTTCCAGACATTACCTTATGAATCTTCAAAGGACCATCCTATTTGGCAGACCATTTTCCTAAGAAGAAATCTTTATAGCCTGTCTCTAGTAACTTCATTTTCCAAACTAAATCACCTTGTATAAATGATTTGTGCACCACCTTTTTGTTATAAGCTGCTGCTGCTTTCTGTTTTGTGCTTTCATTTTTTCTAAAGCATCCAATCTTACCATTTCAGAGTCTATTGCCTCAATAGACATGGCTTAACCATACTCATTTGTGGTCATCTCCATCTGTCTTGCAACTCTAGAAGATTTGACACTCATTTATGCTGGTATGACAGGATCTTTCCCATACACTAATTGGAAAGGAGTGACTCTAGTAGCTTCCCTTTTGGAGGTTCTATAAGCCCATAGTGCATAAAACAATAAATCATGCCAAATTCTGGGATGGGATCTGAAAATCTTTGAGATCCATGCTGCTATGATCTTGTTAGTAAACTCTTCTTGGCCATTAGCTTGTGCATAATAGGGAGTTAAGTGCAACTTCTGTATGGAATATCCTTGCAAGAAGTTATCAAACTCTAGATTCCTAGATGCAGTAGCTTGATCCACTGTGATTGATTCTGGAATCCAGAATCTTATAAAGATCTTTTCTTCCAAGAAACTAATTACAGTTTTTGTAGTTATGGACTTAAAAGCTTGAGCTTCTACCCACTTTGTAAAGTAGTTATTGATAACCAAGATATGAGAATGTCCAGCTGATGATGCTAGATGGATAATACCTATGGCATTCATAGCCCAACCTCTGAATGGCCAGGTCTTTATTATGGATTTTAATTCAGAGGTTGGTGCTTAGCTTATTGGTCCAAAGAGCTGGCATTGCTTGCATCCTTTAGCATAAGATATGCAATCTTTGCGGATAGAAGGCCAAAAGAATCCATGTCTATGTATCAAACATCTCATTTTTAACCATTTTGGTGAGCACCACACAGTCCTTGATGTACTTCTGCCATCATAGTCAGAGCTTCACCTACATCTATATATTTCAATAGCTGATGAGACCATATTAGGCGTGTTTTTAGAGTGATTCGAAGTCCGTTTTGTAGAAGTTTAGGCCTTGAGAAGCGGAGTTCCATAATTATTAGCCTAACTGTGTTATATGGAGAATTGACTTGGTTTCTATGTTTTAGAGGTGGATTAAGGACATTCAGAGATCCTATATTATTTTATGCATTTATAGGTGGACTCCGTCGCGTGTTTGTGGTCGTTCAAAAAGAGTTTATACCCAAGCGTCTTGTGTAATGGCGGATGCAAACATAGTGATTGATTTCGGTTGTGTTTGCTATAGCTCGTAAGCAAGCCTAGCACAACACAACATAGCAGCCTAAGCAGTCCCTATGCGCGAGCCACGCAGCATTGTGCACGTCCCGCGCGCCAAGCAGCATACGCAGCAAGCAAACCTTGCAGTCAGCAGCTGTGCGCGACTCGCATAGCCTTGCGCGCGCCTCGCGCGTCTGGCCATAGCCAGCAGCATCCCAGCAGTCTTCTCGCGTGACTCGCGCACACTATGCGCTCCTCGCATGTCGGGAGCCCAGCGACGCGAATTGGCGATTTTCGATCTTAATGTTTTGTTAGCTTAGTTTATTAGTTTTTTAACTTCTATCTTTTCATTTCTTTCATTCTTTAAACAGATTAGAACCCTAATTAGAGACAAAAACACTTCTTCCCTCTCTGTAACCTTTCGATGATTTGCTTTTTCATTGAAGATTCATTGATGTATGATATGCCGATCGTAGCGTAAATCGATTCTTTAGAACGGTGATCTAATCTTCGGTTAGTTTATTGTGAGGTTTCTTTTATGAACGATTTATTAATTATAGTATTGAATTCTATTTTCATTGTTTGATTATTGATTTGATTCTCTTTTCAATTAATCAATTGTTATTACATAGTTCCTTTGTCGATCGATTGTTCTTTGTTTATGAGTAGCAAACTTGGGTTTAACTTTGAAGCTGATTGTTCTTGTTATTTGCTTGTGAATTCTCTATTTCCAATTTGAATAACATCGCTAGTAATTGTGGTTTTGCACATAGTTTCCTAGGGCTTTGACGTTCTTTAGAATTGAACCTATATTGTTGATTCAATTAGGTTGTTTTATAGTTCAGTTACTCTATCTGCAGATTCGGGTAGTTTAACGTATCTTTAGAGGGAAGCGGGATTAAATTCTCAATCTATGTGTGATTAAGAATAGTTGTTCACATTTAGAAACCGATGATCGATAACCCGATTTGAAGTGGAAGCACGAGTGGAAGCAATGCATAGTTTGAGGGAGCTCACTGAACCCAACCTTGATAAGCAACCTCTATGCATAGTTTTCCCTGAATCTGAAGATGGCGACACCATCACCACCACTTTTGAGCTTAAGTCAGGGCTCATTCACCTCGTACTATCCTTTCATGGACTCTGTGGGGAGGATCCTAATAAATTTTTGTCTGAACTTCATGTAGTTTTCTCAAGCATGAAACCGAGCAATGCTACTGAAGAGCAGGTGAAACTGAAGGCGTTTCCTTTCTCCCTAAAGGATACCGTCAAAGATTGGCTCTACTATCTCCCGCCAGGTTGCATCTCCACATGGGCAAAAATGAAGCGATGGTTCTTAGTGAAATTCTTTCCCCTTTCTCAGTCCGCCATCTTAAAGAAAGAGATAAGCAACATCGAGCAACAATATGATAAGAATCTTTATGAGTATTGGGAGACATTCAAGAGGTTGTGTGCAAGCTGTCCATATCATGGGTACAATGACCAAGACCTCATCCTCTATTTTTACAATGGACTTACGAATGAGGATGTGCGTACGGTCAATGCTGCTAGTGGCGGTTCTATCATAAATAAAACTCCAGATGCAGCTAGAGCTTTGATAGAGGAGCTATCTGAAGGCTCCAGACATTTTGGTAGGTGAGATGGCCAAAGGAAGAATGTTAGTGCCGCAAGTAGTAGTGATTCTCAATTGGGCGAGCAAGTGCAAGCTCTAACTTCCTTAGTGACAGAGCTTATGGTGAAGGGGCAAGTGCAACATGTGAGGGCTTGTAGGATTTGTTCTTCTAACCATCCTACAGATTGTTGTCCCCAATTGCAAGAGGGGCCGAGTGAAGAAGTGAAGGCCATGGGTTTCCAAGGCCAACAAAGAAACCGAAGGAGGTATGACCCCTCTTCTACCACCTATAATCTTGGTTGGAGAGATAACCCGCGATTGAGATATGGCAGTGACGACAACAACTAAGCTCCAAATCATGGGCAGGGATCCTCTATGTCTTGTGAAGCTTTGATACACACCTTGACCAAGAACATGACAGCTATGCAAGACAATATAGTGCAATTTCAAGAGGAGACTCGAGCTAGCATCAGAAATCTAGAGAATTAGATGAGCCAAGTCTCTAGTGCGGTGAGTAGGTTGGAGGCTTGTGATGGTGGGAAATTGCCTTCCCAAACTGAGTTGAACCTAAAGAAGAATGTAAGTTCTATCATGGTGGTGGATGATGCTCTGAAGCAACATGGGAGAGTCTTGAGATTCCAAACTACAAGCCCCCTCCACCTTTTCCTGCAGCATGACGGCCCGTCGTGTGATAAGAAAAGAGAAAAGGTCTTTATGAGGTCGTGCAGGAGCCCAAGGTAAGTCCCCTACCCCTCATGTAGTAGGGCGATCCAATGAGTTTGTTGGTTATATTTCCCATAATTTGCTTCCCCCTAAGCATAATGGTCCTGGCATGTTTACCATCCCTTGCACGATACATAACACCCCCATTCCCCAAGCTATGTTAGACTTAGGAGCGTCTATTAATGTGATTCCTCTCTCCCTTTATGAGTCTTCAAAGCTTGGTCCTCTTATTTCTACAAGTGTCATTGTGCAATTGGCTAATGGATCCACTATCCGCCCGAAAGGGAAAGTAGTGGATGTTTTAGTCAAAGTTGGTAAACTACGATTCCCTACTGATTTCTATGTGTTGGAGATGCAGTCTAATGTTTCTCCCGTTCTCTTAGGGAGACCGTTTATGAATACCTCCAACACTAAGATTGATGTAGGTGTTGGGTCTTTGAATGTCGAGTTTGGGGGTCGGGTTGAGTCTTTTGGACTGTTTGGTTATAAGAAGTCTGTGGTGCCTGAACCATCATGCCTTGTTGGTGCTATAGAGTCGTTGTCACATACCCCTTGTGGCACTACTAAACAGAAAAAGGCTAAGAAAGTGAAAAGTCCTAACCAAACCCCCGATGTGCCCCATGATTTTCACTTGTTTTCACTAACATTGGCTGGGCAAGGTGTGGTTTCCTCTGATTTGCAGGTACAAGAGTTCAACCAAGGAGGTTACTCCTTCCCAAATTGATTTCGGGAGGTAAGTAGTCGAGCTAACGACTCTAAACTAAGCGCTACTCATGAGGCAACCCGAACTTCTTTTATTTTTCTTTCTTTCTTTTCCTTCCACCATCCATCTTCTCTTTCTTCCTCCATTCCCGGGTTTTCATCATTTTCTATCTTCTAAACCACCACGACAAATAGCCATACCCTTTCTCTATTCCTTTTCTCATCCCCTTTCCACAAATTTTCAAACACATTGAGCATTTGCGTCCTAGGTTCATCTATTGGATGTGAATTTTGAACCTATCCTTCCATAGAGGTTGAGTTCGAACTTATCATTGTAGGTTGGTTAAGGGAGTTGGGTTGTGAGTTTAGTAGATCTTTGGTTTCATATATTTGTTGTTGAGTTGAGTTTTGGATTCATCATGAGTGGTAGTGTTGAGGGAGTGAAGACTATGTGAGAGTTGATGTCGTGTTTATCCCCTTTCCCTTTCTTCTTCCTTCTTATTCTTGTTCTCACATTGAGGACAATGTCTTGATTAAGTGTGGGGGGAGATATTCATTGCTTTGGGTTTATTTTGTGTGTCTTACACATTTATTTGCTTTTGAAAAAAAATAAAAAAATAAAGAAAAAAACTAAAAAATGAATAATCCAAAAAAATATGCAAAAATGGGGGCCCGGATAAGTTGAAAACTCGAAATAGCAACCCATGCAAAAAAGTGGCTATCTAGATAGGGTGAGATGGTGAGTTCATTATTTTGAAAAAAATAAGTGAAGCTAGGATGAAACTCGAAAGAGCTCCTAGGCAAAATGAGAGATAAAAGAGAGATACTTTGAATCATTTGCCGGAGTTGGTGTCATAAGAAGATGGTGGTATAAGGAGAGTTTCGGGTAGGATTTCATCTTGGTGTTTGAAGTAGAGGCGAATAGGTTAGAACTCACCTATCTTTGGACAAAATAAGGAGTGAATGTGGTGTTTTGTGCAGATTTGGTGTGAGTTTGAGTCCCTTGACATCTTTCAGGCCTCGAATTCACCTTATTGATCTTTTGACTATTTGGTGTGTAATCTTAGTGTTGATCGTTATTGATTGTGCTACTAACGTTATTACAGGTGAGCTTTTGGTTCAAGTGTGGGGGTATCTTTTGCCCTTGTGTTTGACCTTAAGCGATTTGGAGGAGTGGCATCATATTTGTACACGGACGGACTGATAAGGGGAGTAGTTCATTTGTGTGTGGCTGTGGAAAGGTGTACCCCGCGTTTTTAATGATTGATTTTAATCGAGGGCGAGTAAAGTTCAAGTGTGGGGGTATTTGATGAGACCATATTAGGCATGTTTTTAGAGTGATTCGGAGTCTGTTTTGTAGAAGTTTAGGCCTTGAGAAACGGGGTTTCTTAATTATTAGCCTAAGTAGTCCCTATGCGCGAGCCACGCAGCATCGTGCACGTCACGCACGCCAAGCAGCATACGCAGCAAGCAAATCTTGCAGTCAGTAGATGTGCGCGACTCACAGCCTTGTGCGCGCCTCGCGCGTCTGGCCGCAGCCAGCAGTCTTCTCACGCGACTCGCGTACACACTATGCGCACCTCGCGCATGCCGGGAGCCCATCGACCCGGATTGGCGATATTCGATCTTAATGTTTTGTTAGCTTAGTTTATTAGTATTTTAACTTCTATCTTTCCAATATCTTTCATACTTTAAACAGATTAGAACCCTAATTAGAGAGAAAACACTGCTTTCCTCTCTCTAGCGTTTCGATGATTTGCTTTTTCATTGAAGATTCATTGATGTATGTTATGCCGATAGTAGCGTAAATCAATTCTTGAGAACCGTGATCTAATCTTCGGTTAGTTTATTTTGAGGTTTCTTTTATGAACGATTTATTAATAATAGTATTGAATTCTATTTTCATTGTTTGATTATTGTTTTGATTCTCTTTTCAATTAACCAATTGTTATTACATAGTTCGATTGCCGATCGATTGTTCTTTGTTTATGAGTAGCAAACTAGGGTTTAACTTTGAATCTGATTGTTCTTGTAATTTCCTTGTGAATTCTCTATTTCCAAATTGAATAATTGCGCTAGTAATTGTTGTTTGGCACATAGTTTCCTAGGGCTTTGACGTTCTTTAGAATTGAACTTAAATTGTTGATTCAATTAGGTTGTTCTATAGTTCAGTTATTCTATCTGCAGATTCAGGTAGTTTAACGTATCTTTAGAGGGAAGCGGGATTAAATTCTCAATCTATGTGTGATTAAGAATAGTTATTCATCTTTAGAAACCGATGATGGATAACCCGAACCGAAGTGACGATTGACCAAACTCAAGACCTTTCTCCGTTGATATTCCCTATATTTTATTATTTTTTCTTACTCTGTTAATTAGTCTTTTTAATCTGAAAACCCCCCTTTTCGATCTCTTGTGAACATACTTTAGTACCTAAGTCTCTATGGTTCGACCCTACTTGCCTCCTACATTAATTTGTATTGGAAAGATGGTTTTATAAATATTATCTTTCGTAAACGCGTGCGACCGCGTCCCGCAAGCAGCAGACCTTTAGGATCTCTCCTATAAAGCTCTCCATTGTCTAGAAAGTATTTAGTAGAAGCCATTTTTACTCTAATAGGAGTTTTCTTCCCCATAGGGCCATTCAAGTTATCTATGAACTCTGTCCTCTAATCTTGCTTGGTGTTCAGGACATGAATCTTGCAGATCTCCCATAGTATTGTATTTTCCACTATGGAATCGAGAGACTCTAGGCTTCGTTTGTGTATTGTGATAGTCTCATCATCGCCTAATAGATTGTCCATAGATTAAGCTTGTTGGGCTAGGAAATCAGCTGTCTGATTTTCCTCTTTAGGCACATATATGAAGTCTACCTTGATCAATCTTTTAACCAACTCATGGACTCTAGCGCCACATTTGATCGCAACTGGAGAAATGCTTTTGTAGTCACCTTTAATGTGTATGATTACTAATTGAGAGTCTTCAAACACTTTAACCCTTTGTGCTTTGAGTTCTACTAGGACTTCTAATCCTATGATTAGAGCTTCATATTCAGCTCTATAGTTAGTACATGCACCTTCTAAAGTGACTGCAAGTTTAGTGATTACACCTTAAGGAGATTGAATGACAATCCCAGCTCTTGATAGATCCCTAGTACAAGATCCATCAAAGTGCATGATCCAAGGAGGTTGGCTTGATTGCTCAAATCCTACCTCACAACATGGGCGAGTGGCCAAAAACTCGGCTAGAGCCTGGCCCTTGACAGCCTTTTGAGGAACAAACAACATGTCAAACTATAAGAGGTGTAAACTCCACTTGCTCAAACGTCCCTTCAGAATAGGTTGAGACATCATGTGCTTCATTACATCTGTAGGAGAAACTACTTCAATGGTGAATGCCAGGAAATAATGAATCAACTTAATAGATGTGTAATGAAGGCAAAGACACCATTTTTCCGCGTTAGTGTATCTCTTCTCAGTGTCGTGTAGGATTCTACTGAGGTAAAACACAGCTTGTTCCTAACCCTTTTCATTCTCTTGGATCAACAAACTCCCAATATAGTCTGTGGCTGGGGACAAAAAGAGTCTCAAAGGCTTACCATTCTGTTTAGGAGGAATCACGACTGGTGGATCGACTAGACAGTTTTTTATTTGGTCAAATGCTTCTTGATGTTGTCTCTCCCATTTAAAATCAGATTCATTCTTTAATTTTAGCAGGGGTGAGAAGACCTTAGTCTTTCCAGCTAAATTCGAAATAAATCTTCTAACACAATTAATCTGCCCCAAGAATCTTTGTAATTCATTTTTGTTTTGGGGAGGTTGAGTTGCTAATACAACTTTTAGCCTACTTTTGATCAATTTCCATTCCATGTTTATGAATCAGGAAACCCAAGAAGTTACTTGCTTTAACTCCAAAGGCACATTTTAAAGGATTCATTTCAGGCTGAACTTTTTCATTTTTTCAAAAGATCTTTCAACGTTCTCTTTATGAGAAGATAAATCATGATATTTCACTAGGATATCATCAATGTATACTTCTATAATCTTACCAATCATATCCTCGAAAATGAGGTTCATGGTCCTTTGGTAGGTTGCCCCAGCATTTTTTAAACCAAATGGCGTAGCAATCCATTCATACATGCCTAAAGATCATGGACATCTAAAGGCCGTTTTGTGACGGTTTACTTCAGATATCCTTAGTTAATGGTATCCTGCATGCCCATCTAAAGAGGAGATATACTCATACCCAGAGGCTGCATCAATCAATATATCTGCCACAGGCATAGGATATTGATCTTTTGGAGTAGCTTTATTAAGATCTTTGTAATCGATAAAGACTCTCACTCTACCATTTTTCTTAATTACTTGTACTATATTGGCTATCCATTCAGCATATTTGATAGGTCTGATGAATCCGGCCTGTAAAAGCTTCTTTATTTCCTCTTTTACCTTGAGGATTAACTCAAGAGATAACCTTCTAGGACTTTGTGCCACGTCATATGTCCCTCTTTAATAGGTAACTCATCCTTAGCAATTGATGGGTCAATGCCAGGCATTTCGTGATGTTCCCATGCAAAACAATCTTAATATTTCTGTAATATACTGATTATATTTTGTTTTTCTTCTTGGGGTAACAGCTTACTGACGTAAGTATGCCTAGGTTTTTCTTTAGTTCCTAGATTTAACTCTTCTAGTGGATCATGGACTTCTTGACTTATGTCCTCACTTTTGGCCTAAACTCTAGTTTCGTCTTCTACTAATGGTTCGGACTCTGCATTACATGGTAATAAGTCTACGTTCTATTGTTGTAGCTTATCCATATATTGTTCTAAAAGAAAAGATTTCATATAAAAGTCAATTGTGGGTGTATACCCTTCAATTTCATTACTTGGTGTACTAATCATTACAACTTTTTGATAAAAGGTAACTAAATACAAAGGACCCATTGTACTGATCCTAAAGACTAATATGGGAGCTTGGTACTCCATAATAGCTTTTTCTTGTGGGAAAGCTTCTGTAACATCTTCCACCAATATTTGATTGACGTTGTCACTCTAATGATCTCATCTAGGACTATTGTGGAACCTTTTGGAGTCTTTGAGAAAATTTCTATGTCGTCTTCTATGTCTTCAATTAGAACTGCTTCTGACTCTGCATTGTCTAATAGGGCTTTTGTGTCAGGCTGAAATGCCACTTCTATGCTGATGGATGGGGTAGATCCCAAAAGTGTCATGGGAAAACCAGAAATAGGAAAAATTGAGTGAACTTCCTCGTCATCTTTAACAACTTCAAAGGACTTTCCATTCCATAATACTAAAAACTGGTGCAAAGAAGAAGGGATAACATAATTAAAATGAATCCAATCACTTCCTACAATAACATTATAAGAAGTCGGTCCATCTACTATGAAAAAGCCAGTATAGGTGGATCTCGTCCCAATCTTAGTTCTAATTATCACCATTCCTTCAATTTGCTCAGAGGAGCCTGAGAAACCTGACATATTCATCTTAATATTATGAAGATCAGCCTTGGTCTTTCCTATTTTGTGCAATGCAGAAAGGGGCATGATATTAATAGTAGCTCCTGTGTCTACTAAAACTTTACCTATCTTAGTACCTTCGAAGTCAACAGTTAGATACAAGGCTTTCATGTGTTTATTGTCTACTTGAGGACACCTAAACATCATGTCCATAATCATCTTTTCCTGTTTCTGACTCAAAGAACTTACATTAGGAGGATAGGTCACTCTAGTACGAATTAAAAGGGTGGAAATATTCTGAGTAGAATTTGCAGTAAACTTACCACTATTATGAGTTGATTCATCCTCCTCAAAAGGTAGAGTTATATCAGCTTTGAATTCTGAAGGTAGTATGATAACATTACATTCACTTTCAAGAGGTAATTGTTCCAGATACTCTAAGTTGAAGATACCTGAGTCATCTTCTTCTCCCAACTCCAGGTCTGCATCTGTGACTAGGAGGTTCAAATCGTCTTCAGAGTTTGTGTGAGACATTAGCGATTCGAAGTCAGAGACTTTAGTGACTTCAAATTTCAATTTTGGGGGAATCCTGTCGAATGTAATCTGTTGTTTAGCATCAGGGCTATCTTCAATATCATTCTCTTCTTCTCTGTTTCTTTTCAAATTTTTATGATCGTTCCTAATTGATGGTTGAGGTTCAACATCAACAGTGATCTTGTCAAGTGGTAACAACTCTGCTTTCAAGACTCCTGCATTTAAAGCCTGATCATCAACTCGGATTTGAGCTACGTGAGCCTCTTGTTGTGCCATTATAGCTAGTTGTGCCCGATATGCAGCAGCTTTCTTCTTGGGCATTAATTGATTCCTGATTATTTCAAAATGTAGCATGTCTGAGCAAGTACCACACATACACTCTCTCAAGCTCTTAAGGTTAGCAATGATCGCTGAAGTTTCGAGTACTTCCTTATAGGTCTGCTGAGCTCCATTTTGATTAATCTAACCAAAGACACATGACTTGGGAGCTTGAACAATATCCCCATGTTTGTTCAGCTCTGTAGGGATTGGTAATGCTAGAGCCTCTTTTTTGCGAGACTCCCTATGTTTTTGTAGTTGGACCTCAAATACTTCCATCTTAAGGGCTTTGGCTTCCCTATCAGTGATGGTAGTCCTTCCCTTTTTGTTAGACTTCAATAGGATTCCTTTGAAGGAGTTGCATTGATCAGTGGTATGGCCTGAGTTGACATGATATCTACATACCTCTCATCATCATCACGCCACTTTGGCATGATTAAAATGCCTTCATCAATAAGCCTGTTAAATATTTGATTTGCTATAGCAGTGTTATGCTGATTTTCCTGCACATCCAAGGTAATGTCATCAAAATCAATAAAGTTACATTCTAATTATTGATAAGGTTCTACTTCCTCAATCATATTAGCATCAACTTCATCAGTGAAGATAATAAGTTGCTTATCTATGGCATCCTGAACTTTGTTTCTAAACAAGATGCAATCATTGGTATTATGAGTAGTTGCATCATGATATTTACAATATTTCTTTCCTTTTAACTCTTCAACAGCCCTTACTCTATTTCTTCCATTGATTTTAATTTTCTTGCTTGCCAAAAACCAATCAAAAAGAGAATCAGACTTGGACAAATCGAAATCATAATCTCTTTTCTGTCCTGATTTCATTTCTCTTATTGCCGTGGATTTCTTTCTTTCTAGTGTAGGACACTTATAAGGAGCATTTTGTATGAATTCTGCCACCTCCACATCTACCTCTCTAAAGCTAATATCAACTTTATCAAAGTTTATATCAGTCTCTTCACTAACAACAAAAGGCTTGGTGTTCTTGTTCAAATTTACAAGCCTAATGAGCTAATTCTCCAAGATCTGTAAAGCGTGAGTCACAGAATATCTTCCTATATTCATGACTTAGACCATCTTGTGTCATTTTGAGAACTTCCATCTGTGGAACATTAGTATGACACCTCAATTTGGCATTCTTAAATCATTCTAAATAATCGCTCAGAGGCTCTCCTGGGCTTGAGTAATCCTTGACAATTGGCTTAGAGTAACTTTAGTTTGTCTCCTGCCAAAATGATTGATGAACTGGTTTTTCATTTCTTGCTAGTCAGTATATATCCTGGTGCTAAATGCATGTACCAGTCATAAGCAACATCAGAAAGTGAGGTTGCAAAAAGTCCCAACCTCAAGTATTCACACCTCCAAAATCCCTAGTACATTGAGAGTTGAATCTCTATAAGTGTTCTTGGGCAGATTTCCCATCTCTACCAGAGAATAGGATTCGATGAAGGGATTGGAAGGAGTTCTAGGCAAAGGATAAGCTTTATCAATCCATTCAGGGTATGAACTTAAGTCTTGTCTCTGTCTCCTACCCATTTGTTCATCCAACATATAGCCTGAACTTGAGCAATAGTCACAACCAGATCTCCTTATGGACCTCTTGGGTTGCCCATAATTGGTTGAGCCCTATGAGGTGGATAATGGTAATCTAGATCATCATATGGTTCTGGTGCAGTATGTCCCATAGGAGATAAGCCCTTCTATGATTAGGACGCACTGAGAACTATTGTCTTTCTAGGTTATGTTGGTAAGTAGGATGTTGATGATGACTATGCACATTATGCAAATTTGGATGAAATGTGTCAGCAGCAGGACCATCTTGGTAGCCATAATTAGGTTGGGAAGGGATATAATGTTGTCGATTACTTCTGACTCCCTAGCCAACATTATGTGGAAGTTCTTCATTTTGGTTAAAGACTTCATAATCAGTCCCCATTTCTGGATGAACTGTTCTAAGTGGTTGGAAATTAGTGCAATTGAGCCAGCTTGCTTCAGCCCCCGTTCCTAAATATTCGACCCTCCTAGATTTTTCCTACCACCTCGAAGATCGCCTAGGGTAGGATGATTCCTAGTTTGACGTTGGGTGGAAGTTTGTGGATATGTAATTCTCAAGACCGGGTTCGAAGGCTCTCCTCGTGTATGGGAGTTAACCTAATTGGATCTGTTCGTATCTAGACTTTGTTTTAGGGCCTGTAGGAGTTTGTCATTCAGAACCTAATGTCTATCCACTAATGGTTCTAGTCGACGAGCAACTTCTTCAGCTAATTGTCTAGATAAAACCACATCAGTGGCACTTAGAGTCTCTCGAATTTCGAGGATAATTCTATCTACCTGGGCTGTCATAACATTCCTAGAGTCTTCTATCATATTTCTGTTAATATCTGTAAAAACTCTAGCAGACTCTTATGTAAGAACTCTATATTGTGAGTCAAATTGATGTCTATGGCTTTCTCGAGCCTCAGTTAGGAGTTTTCTAATGGTTTCAACATATCTGGAATACATTTGATTCAAATAAACACGGATTATACTAGACAAATGAGTGGCCCTTAGAGGAACATTGTCAGTCCCATCTTCGGCTCTAATTGAGAAACTGTCATCCTCAGGCTAAGTAGAATTACGATGTTCTATCAGGGGTGCTTCCTCTATCCTGTTATATGAATTTTCCGGGTTGGAACCTTCTATTCTTTCTTAAGGGTTATTTGGATGAGATTGAGTGGATGCTAGAGTTCCTTGCTCATCTCTGGCACCTCTTCTTCTATTAGAACGAGTATTAGCCATTTCTTAAGAGTGTTTTCAACTTTGTGACAGTCTACTCCCACTGTGGTTGCCAAATACTTGTTGGTACAAAATGGTTTTGCAAACAAGTAACAATGCCTCGTCGCAAGTTGGTCCAGAACACCAGGGGGTGGTTCACTATCCTAAGAGTCATTGGCCCTTAGCAATAAGGGTTACCCTTAAAACTAAAGGAACGTCGCTAACTTAGTTGAGCACAGAACTATCAATGGCTAAGAAATAGCGTGCTAAATATAATTTAAATAACTTTGAAAGAGTTATAGAGAGACACGTGGCCAAAATAATATAAAAAAAGTTGAAAGAAACTATTTCATTTCATTGATGATATAATTCCGGTCTTACATAAACTTTTATGGAAAGAAAAAGTAACAACAAGCTTAATTGAGGAAGAAAGAGAGGTATACCGTCATCCTTCTTGCACTCAATGAGACAATAACAATGGAAGGCGTTTAGAACATGGTCGTGCCAAATAACTACCTAAAACTATGCCTAATATGTAAGGATAAATTCTGATATTTGTTGTGTTGATGATTGAGTATTGATGTCCTTCTTCATTTGGTTGAAGCCTCTATTTATAGCCAAATGGGGCAGCAGTTATCTATCTTCGAATTTGAATTATCTTCTAACCTCCAAACTGTTGGGAAAGTTTTGAATTTGGCGCCTAATAATGGGCGCTTCTTAAAGCTTCTAGAGTCTGCATCCTCTGAGACTCTGGTTGGCTTTTGGGCCTCTTATCATTTAATACGTGTATGTTGTTTGACTATGTCAACATAACTTGGACCTGGGCCGAAAAGATATGGGTTTATATGACCCATGGGTCTTAAAGCCCAAAAATTAAAAGTGGTAGTAACAGTCCATAAGATCATCTTTATATGGAATACTTAGCTCCTAACATAAACACAAGGTTTCCGAAAAGCATTAAGAGAGATTTTGAAAAGAAAAAAAAGCTGAAAACGGATCCCAAATGGCACAAAGCTTAGCACAGAGTTCCTATAGATTGAAAATGAATTTCATTTTCCCCATCTACTTACCTAAGAAGCACTTGTACGAGGACCAAAATCTTTCTATAATTCTGTTTATAGAGAGTGTCATATTAGATTCGGCTATGTGTCAAATTTGATTGGCAACACTTAGAGTTAAGTGTTAGGTAGCACACTAGCCTATTAGGGTTATTAGTGGGAGAATCGTTTTTGCACTATATCAAAGAGTAAAATTTTAAGATTCAAATCAATAAGAGCATATATAGGGTGGACGTAGATCTTAGATTTGGGATCGAGCCACAGTTAATCATTGTGTTTGTTTCTCATATTTTCCGCCAAGTATATTGTGTCACAAAAGGTTAATTGAGTTATAAGTGAAAACGAAGTTATCCATTATTGACACAGTATATACACAGTGCCATAAAACTTCCTTTTCTATGAAAAAACGATTATTAGTCGCTCAATTCAGGCCCCTTTTTAATTGTTCCCATTCATTCCAACATCAACAATAGATTCTTATCAATTTTTACTAAAACGTCATCAATCGTACCTCTTGGAACTTTGACAAAGTGATCGGCTAATTGAAGAGTGCAATTAAAAGGTTGTAACTCACCCAAGCCTAGCTACTTAACCACATAAAAATTGCACTCTTCAATTATGCGTGCTTAACAAAATGACTTCGACATGGTTTGGCTGGATTTGGAACGGGTGCCATTCAACATGGCCTAATACTTCCTCCACGTTAGTCAATGCATTATTTTAAATATTAATATCTAAAATAATCAATAAATATAAATTATTGGAAAAAATAAATTATTTAAAAAATTCACATTGAGAAGAACCTTACAAGATCCAACATGACTATGTTTTTCCTAGTATATAAATTTCCAAAGCTAATTAAAATCTAAACTGTGAATAGTAAATACTATGTAAATATGTCACTTATTTTGAAACAGACAAAGTATATATTAAGCATTCAAAAAATTTGTTATTCCAATTTTTAAAAGTCTCTAATTAAAATAAAAGCGTTACACCTTGGAGTACATAGAGATACATACTCTTAACCACATTTTTTGTTATTATAGTAAACAATATTCATCCAAGCTCATCCAAGCTTGCTCTTTGGCTTTCCTCTGCCTACCCTTTTTATTTTCTTATCCCTCCATCGTTATTACGAAAGAAAATGTAAGTTTCTTTTTACCATATCTGATTATTTTCAACCGCAAAAAAGTAAAGCCATTCAGCCATTGAATGACATATTAATATGGATTGTATACTGTGAAATGGTGGCAAGGACCAGCGACATACTATTTATTTCTCTCATGCAATTTGCCAATTTGCCAATTTGCCAATTTTCTTAAATTTTTTTTGCTGTTCCTACTTTTTTTAGCGTAACGATCTTATTAGTTAATGTACCGTCAACGTCATAGACTTTAAGGGGATAATAACAACATCAATATTTTTTATCCCAACTCTAAATCATGTGTCCACTAGACAAATTAATAAACACATTTACCAATGCTTCCATGTAGCCACTAGGCCTACTAGCTAAAAAAAATTAATGTTTGGGGAAATTAACGTGCACATAGACAAACATACTATTAAGGGGGCATGCATTCGTTTCTATATACTTCCTCCGTTTTTTATTAGTTGTGACACTTTTAATTTTACGGACTTTTAGACAATTTTTGGAGAGGAAAGAGATAGAGAGAAAGAAAAAGGGGACCCATGTGATAGGAGAGAGATAGAGAGAAAGATTTGCCCAAAAAGAAAGTGACACAATTAATTCCAAACTTCCTTATATAGAAAGTGCACATTTGATAAAAAACGGAGGAAGTACTATATAGAGTCTCCATTTGAGATCTACCAAAGCAGCATAGAGAATGCAGTCATATTTCTTAACAAAGATTTTGAAGTATTTTCCAGCGGTCATGGCAAGAATTTGCAGCAGCTAAACGTTGTGTACCAACACAACATCGGTGATTTTATGCTGCATATTCTAGCTGTGATCACTGGAGGACCTTCTTATATGCAGGAGATAACATCAGTACATCAATCGGATGAAGGTATCAACTTTATCTCAGCTCCAATTTACTAGTCTTTGGATAATTAAGAAAAATATGGTAACCTAACAGCATATTTGGCACCCAATACTAAATATAGGTAATAATGATGAAATCACATGTAAGTTTTAAACGAGGGCTTTGCTATTCATAGCCCTAAGGGCTATATATAAGCATTTAACTATTTTATCACAATAGTATTAATTTGGCAATTTATTCGCAATCAAGCATCAATCGGTATTAGTTATTATTTATTTTAATTAGTTTAGCAAAGAATTAAATGCTTATACATAACATTGCAGCTACATATATCATTTGCCTTTAAACAAAGAGGTTTATAGATAAGTATTTCTTAAGCGATGGTTTTTTCATAAATTACCATTATGGTTCGATAACACCTTTAGAATGCTAATGGATCGGAATCATAAGCTTGGGGATAATGAAGCATTATCACAGATAGATATAGACATACTAGTTTTTTAACAAAATTAGACCGCGTTTTCTATAGCATATTCATTAATTCTCACACATACAGTGTAGGTTAAACACAGGATTTTTGAAAACGGAGAAGACACAAATAAGTATTGATCTCACTAATACAACAAAAGTTTGTAAAGTATATATAAGAACAATGGATAATACATGATCACAATATACATCAGATAAGTATGTTTCCAATATGTATCTGATAAGGAATACTCCATACAATATACAACACAGCCTGTGATCTCATTAGTTTTGAGGACATATTTTATCTAATAATCCTTTATTATCACATTGTGTTTTCTAATATCATTAGAAATAATGTTGTATTTACTATGAATATAATCAATGAAACTACCTTATTTCAGGAGTTTTACTAATCTAATATCATCTCCCAAGTGAATTGAATTGATACTAACAAGAATACGAAAGATAAATTGATAAGAAAATCAGATTTTTGTTCGTTCAACTAATGAACACCATTGATAATTCAGCAATAATCCCACTTGGGTACATCTGCTCATATTGGTACATAACCCGTCGGGGTGACCTACACGACTAGTGGTAACCTCCTATTTACCTAATCCCAAACCAATTATGTATACTTAAAACCTAAATTACGAAATCACCATCTAAATTTTACTTAAAATATATTAATTTACTTATAAAAAAAATTAATTAAAAATTTTAAAAAAACAACTCCGACCGAGAAAAATCTCACCTTCCAAGCTGTCAGCCACCCCCTCCTTTCCCACTCCCTGCCACTCTCTCCCAGCCTACCCCCACCACTCTAATCTAGCATCATGGTCTTTGTGCTCTTCGGCGATTTGTGGTGTAAAGCACCTTGAAAATCATTTGTTCTACTTAATAACCAAATATTTTTACTCCTTGAATAGGTATTAGATATATTCAAAGCATATCAAAACCCTTCGATCAAACTGATTTCAAATCAAAGGTTAAAACCATCATAGTCTCTTCCGCGAATTGTGTTATATGAACACCTTCTAAATCATATGTTGTGCTAAATAACCAAATATTTTTGACTCTTTAAATATAAAGCTTATGAAGCCTTGGCTCAAACTAATTGCTAATCAAAGGTTAAAATCATCATAGTCTCTTATGGGATCAATTGTGTATGATGATCGGTTGAAATCATTTGTTGTGCTTAATTACCAAATAATTTTGACTCCTTGAATAGGTATTAGGGTATTTTAAAAAGCAATTAAGCCCTTGAATCAAACCTATCTCAATTCGAAGTGTTAAAACCATCATGGTCTCGGATGCGATTCTTTGATGTATGTACACCTTTCCAATCATTTGTTGTGCTTAATAACAAAATATTTTTGACAATTTGAATAGGTATTACATATATTTAAATCATATGAAGCCCTTGGATCAAACTCATTTAAAATTAAAGGCCAAACCATCATAGCCCTTACCCGATTTGTGGTGTATGAACACCTTTGAAATCATTTGTTGTGCTTAATAGCCAAACATTTTGACTCCCAGAATATGGTATTATATATTTAAAGCATATGAAGCCAATGGATCAAACTCATTTCAAATCAAAGGTTAAAACCATCATAGTCTCTTACGCATTTTGTGGTATATGAACACAGCCCAACTCATTGTAAATAAAACATCACCAAATATTTTCAACTTTTTGAATGTCAATAGGTGTATTTAAAGCATATGATGCTCCTGGTTCAATCGCACTTCAAATCAAAGGTTAAAACCATCATAGTCTCTCACGTGACTAGGGGGGTATGAACACCGTTCAAATCATTTGTTGTACCTAAGTACCAAAATATTTTTGATCTTTGAATAGGTAATAGTTTTTAAAAGCAATGAAGTTCTTGGTTCCAACTCATTTCAAATCAAAGGTTAAATCATCATAGTCACTTACCTTACTTGTGGTGTATGAACACCATTCCAACTATTTGTTGTGTTTGGTAACAAAATATTTTTGACTCCTTGAATAGGTATTACATATGTTTAAACCATATGAAGCCCTTGGATCAAACTCATTTCAAATAAAAGGTTAAAAAACTATCATAGTCTCAAACCTCATTTGTAAAAAGTGAACACCTTTCTAACTATTTTAATACTAAATTACCAAATACTAATTTTTTTAGAGATATTTGAACTATATGGTTTTTTGGTTCAAACTCATTTGAAATAAAAGGTTGTAACCATCATAGTCTCTTACGCGATTTGTTTTGCATGAACACCTTTTGTAATTGTTTGTTGTGCTCAATTACTAAATATTTTTGACTCCTTGAATATGTATCCATAATTTCAAACCAATGAAGCCCTTGGTTCAAACTCATTTCAAATCAAAGGTTAAAACTATCATGGTCTCTTCTGTGATTCTTGATGTATGTACATCTTTCAAATCACTTGTTGTGCTTAATAAAATAATATTTTTCACTCCCTAAATAGGTATTACATATATTTAAAGCATATGAAGCCCTTGGATCAAACTCTATTTCAAATCAAAGGTTAAAACCATCATGGTCTCATCCCCTATTGGTGGTGTATGAATATTTTTCAAATCATTTATTGTGTTTAATTACCAAATATTTTCCACTACTTGAATAGGTATTAGGTATATATAAAGAACATGAAGCCTTTGGTTCAAACTAATTTCAAATCAAAGGTTAAAACTATCATAGTCTCTTACACGATTTGTGTATGAACACCTTTTGTAATTTTTTGTTTTCGGGATTAGCCAACGGAATGCAATCTTGAATAGGTAATTAGATATTTTAAAAGCAATGAAGCTCTTTGGTTCAAACTCATTTCAAATCAAAGGTTAAAAATCATTGTTCCCTATAAGTATTTGTTGTGTAAGGTACACCTTTTAAATCATTTGTTGTGCTTAATAACAAAATATTTTGACTCTTTGAATAGGTATTAGAAATATTTAAAGCATATGAAGCCCTTGGACTTAAACCCATTTCAAATCAAAAGTTAAAACCATCATACGCTCTTACGCTATTTGTGGCGACAGAACACCTTTCAAATCATTTGTTGTGCTTAATAACAAAATATTTTTGAATTCTTTGAATAGGTATTAGACATATTTAAAGCATATGAATCCCTTGGATCAAATTCATTTATAAATCAAATGTT